>UZAN01043825.1:6409-37352 GCA_900618425.1 Echinostoma caproni
TTCAGGTAACACTTGATTTGCCCCGTGCATGACGATATACACATAGTTAGATCAAGTTCTCTACTATTGTCATGAATTGCAATTATTAGAAACTCCTCCACATGATTCGGATCATATGAATTCCATGATGATGAAATCTCATGTGTTTTCCCACCGAGAAGAAAATACGGGCTATAACCAGTTAATAAATTTCGAATACTGTAATTGTTTGCTGAAGATCGGAACGATTAGGTCACTCACTAATGCTGTGGTTTCACACCTAGCTGAAACAACTCACACTTTGTACGCGGTTGAGGCTTCCCGCTCCACTATCAATTTCGTTTGTGCTTATTGAGGCAGATTCGCTATCGGATGCTGGCTACACCACAAGTCGTGAGCATTCGTCCGCACAACCCCACTCCGAAAACAAATTGTGCAAGCGCTAAAGCTTCCCTGACCCACCCCATATTCTGAGTAATCTCGACGATCGGAAGAGTGGACAAACAAGTATGTGATCGTAGTGAATCCAATTCCGGTCTCGTAAAACAATCGTTCCCAGGAATCTGGGATGCGATTTTATTTTATTATTTTAAGAACATTTATCTCCAAGTGGTGATATTGATTGGGATGTATTGCCATAACTACGAATCTATGAAAGGAGCTTGTTCACCACTCTGCTGTTTTGTTTGAGATATGTTCTTTGGGACCAATACGACAAATTGAAATAAAATAAATAAACTATCAACTCGGTTGTTTGATCTTAAGCGTTATCCTTTACATTCTAGTATTCCGCACATGACATTGCGAATTTGTTCCTGAGTGCTGCATTCCAAACTCATTCCGATTACACAAAATTCGACACCTTTGCCAGCAGCTTAGAGAATTTGTGTGTTACACGGAGAGTTCCGATGGGGAACGAAAAACTGCTAATTTCCTAACGCTTATCGAAAGGGTGTTCACTACTCATTAGGGAATTTGACGTTCCCGGACAATCCTGTATCATTTATTTGGTGATCCTTGAAAATATATTATTGAAACCTTTACAATCAGCTAATTTTGAGGCAAAATATTGAGCCAAATTTTATTTTCTCACAAGTGGTGCAAGCAACCCCACACATGGATTCATTTTCCAGTAGCAAACTCAAATATTGTAATGTATTTTCCGTGGTCAACTTCAAATGTGGTCAGGCGAGCGACGGAATAAATTGCTCTGTGCTTCAGCAAAAGTTCTTAATCCTGCATAGATGCAAATGTCACTCGGCGAAAAAAGTTATCGAACAATTCCAAGATAACTAGTGGCTTTCTCAATGCCAATGATCTCCACGAAAACGGTGTATCAAAAATGGTTGGAAAACATGACAATCCACTAGTTCTTCAGCCTGTGGTAATCAACGGATTCACAGTTGAAATGAGTGCCAGTCATGTGACCAAAGACATTTGCGGTTGACTGGTAGATTTTATAATACCAAATGTAACAATTGTCACACCTTTGTCGTAGACGCGACGTTTCATTGAAGTTGAAAGGCAGTGTATATCGTGCTACCGTTCATCCATTTCTGTAATTCTGTTATTAGGTTGAATTACGCAGACGCTACACAGTTGTGATTTTCATTCATGTCTCACTCTCACTAGTTTGTTCTTTATCATCTATTACTCTAATGTTCCAAGGTAAAGGATGGTATCAAGTTGACAGCTGTGAGTTTGGACAAATTCAATTGGTCTTGCGCTGACATGTAATTAACAGGTACCCAGAATATTTGGAGATTATCTTGTTGTGAACAGACAGTTCAAACAGTCCATTCACCCGAATGTCGACCCGGAGTATATTCTTCATCAGTTTCGTTGGTATAAACATTTCCCGAGTCTGGATTTTAAAAAAGACGTTTCTGGAAATATCCCTGAATAAAAGCTCTCGTGCAACTACTACAATCCATACACCGATTTGTTTATTTATCTACAACCTTTTACCGTTCGGACTCAGTGTTCGCTCTGCAGCATTTACAGACTTGCCTTAATTCCAACAGTGCCGGTTTCCAAATTGTATGTGCTTATCAGGATAATATTGTCGTTCGTGTTCCGAGTATGACGAACGCTTTGGGTTCTTTGCTTGAAAGATTTCGTTTGTTGCTAGTATCTCTGATGACTTTTTGTTATTTAAGTTATGTAGTTGGGGAATCTGGATTCCGTCCTGATCCCGATTGATTTTCTTTAATATGAAATGCTGTTTATAATAAGTCGTTCGGTAAGCTTTATTTCCTTATTTGGTTCTTTACAATACTATTCCACATGTACTCACATGTTTTCCATTGAAGCTACTCGATTATTAGATTTGCTGTCACAAAAAACATTCTTATGGAGTTCGGTCCATGAACGTATGATGAGGAAGTTGCTTTTCTTTTTTATCCGCCAAAGCTTTGCTGCTTGTCTTTTCCACACGATTATCTTCCTCTGTCATAGCCGATGCGTCCGTCACCTGTTGGATGTGGAATCTCTGTTGTACCAGAACGGTCATTCGGTGCTGTGCATCTGACGCACAGTCATGGCGGCCAAACGGGTGTGTTTAAAAAATCAACGTGAGACTATCCAGCTATCCATCGGAGTGTTGTTACGCATGTGTACTGGTATTTTTCTGGTACTCACTTCATCATTCTGATTGATGGTGAAGCCTTGATTTTTGTTTCCTGCGCCCAACGTTGCCCGGCCAACCATGGAGCGATGCGTTATCTGCCTATTCGTACGAGATCCATCGGAGAAAGCTGCCACAAGTGATCGTCTACTAGCTCAATTGCTTCAGATTAAGCGATCGGATTCCATTCGCGACACCAGGAAGTATTACCACGCTGTTATCTTCAGTGACCCTCAAGACTGGCGAACACAAATTAAGCGTCGATTTGCGGGATTTTATAAACAGCGTAAGGAAATTTTCTTTGATATGCGATGGTATCTTGTTTCATAATGAACGCATTATTGTACCTGCAACATTACATGTAATTGTCCCGGTCATCTTGACTTTGAGTAGATAGTCTTAAGCTCATCGTATTTGTTAGTGACATGGATAAAATCGTGGTAATACCAAATCTTGGTACGCACAATATGTATCCGCCCAACTTGGCACGATGCTACTGACCAAAAAGGAAGAGCGAAACACATTGTGAGACGTGTACGTGTACGTGCAAGTTATTTTCATAGATAACTGGGGCAAACGTCACTTGGTATTTTTTCTGTTGGAATAGTGGACACTGTAGGTTTACGCTGCACAATTTGTATCCGAATATATTTCGCTGTATCTCATCAGATGCATACTACAGTTTACATAATATTCATGATCACAATAAATTGATAACAATTTACTGGTAATAAGTTTATGATTTCTATCAAGGCAATGCCAAGATAGGGAATAACTCATTTTGTTGACACAAGATAGGCTTGTATCTTCAAATCGCAAATGCTTCAGCAAACTGCAATAAATGTGAATTGGTTTTGAACAAGATCATGGAGAACGCAATAGTTCGATCGAACCGATGCGTTGTCTCGGGCAAATGACGTGCTATGGAACAGGTTGCAGTCTGTCTGACTGATGACTTTTGACCCGTTTCCGATTGGTTGACAAAAGTGTGCACCCACCGTGGGACATGTTCAGTCACTCTCAGTCGAAGTTTTCGTTGTTGGCATAGGTGAAATAAGATAGAATCGGCGGCAAGATATGACTGTTTGATTGCTGATTTGAGGCGGTGTGTAAACAGCTCGCGTAAATCATCGCCTCTGGATGGCAGCTGCAACAATATCTTGCATTTCGGGACGGATATTGTTAGTTGATTTGGCTCGTCCACAATGTAATGTCGTCCTGCCATACCAGTCAAGAAGCCGTTGCCAGTTCATGCCAAGTCACATCACTTATACAGGTCCACTTGCGGCTGCTCGGCCACATGCCTGGGTCGAACTGAACGACAACTGTTTAGTTCATTTCCTCGCGTATGAGGCAAACTAAGCGTGCACTGAAAAGTTGGGGAGCAGTGAACAGCTGCTCCGACCTAGTTGAGTCTCATCACAAGTGTGCAAATCCATCCATTCAACTGAGGATCGACCCTGGGACCTTACAATAAAATGGAATCAAATCCAACTATCGTAACCAGATAAAACATCAAGTTTGGAGTGCTTCCACTGTGAGAGAGAGAGAGATAGCAAAAAGGGTCCTCTCAGTTGGGTTCAAACAAATCGGAATAGGTGTCCAGAGCTCCAGAGCTTTCCAGTTTGTGCCTTATTTGCTCTTTACTTAACAAAATTCACAGTAGAAAAAATTAAATTGAATGAAAACTGCAAGAAATAATCTTTTTCTGAACAATAAACTTTTTCGCACCACTGAAACGACAGACGTAGAAGTTGTGCCCAACGGTTGTCAACCATAGATGGCTTTGAGACTACAACGGTATGTTGGTCCGGCGGCACCGATATAGTTAGTCAACGGGCCAGTTTGAAACGATTGCAAGATAACTCTAACGGATGACGAGACAACTCACCCTGATACCCACATAAGTTGGATTGATATTGAGATCAAAATGATCTCCAATTATTTTGGATCAATGAAACTCCTCTCTACCCCGACTATGTCTGGCATAGTAAAAACAGTTTGATAAAAATTACAATGGGCCTGAGGTTTTATACTGAACAGTGAGGTCCATGCAGGTCGACACATGAATAATGCGAATGCAAATATCAATGCTAATTACAACTCACCAAGTGGCAGAGATTTGGACGTTGCAGAAAACAAAAGAATCAACAGTTCCACCCAATTATTTCCAATCATCTGTATGCATATAATTCCGCATAATCTATCTGATCGGGTAATACTTGAAACAACGTACGCTGTTGTTTGCACCAAACGTTATTCACCAATCATATTTTTGGTAATTTGACACAGATTGATCTTGACGCACGGTTGTCTCTCTGATGAAGGTCAAATGAAACTTAGGTCTAGGTCAGCTATATGTCAATATACATCATTGCCACCAATTAGTACAGCATGCGATGGCACCATCTCAAGGTCGTAAACATTCTTCAAAATTGTTTCATTTAGTTTTTTTCTCGTCAAACATATCCTACCTCGGAGTCAGTGCCTCTAATATTTGTCCTTCAATTACGTTAATGAACATCTAAAGACACACGGAGGATTATATGCAATCAATCCATTGTCCTGTATCTCACCAGATTTTCCATAAATTATGAACTTGTTGCAGAAAATCTGCATAGATTACATTTTTACACCGATGATAGACTCCATTGAATGTTATTTGTTTTGTGATCTTCTTGTTCTTTTCACTTTTATGGTTATTGTATTGTCTTTTAATGTTGACCCACTGTGGTTACGTGTCTAGTGAATATCCACTCTTCGGGGTATATAAGGCAAGTCTTTGATTTGGCTTATTTTCATTTTCGCAGATTATTCATCAGTGCGTCACAAGAGATATTGAACAACAGAAAGCTCTTTAAAGGCCTGGTCATCTTCAGTGGAAATCACATCTGCCCCCAAAAGAGTCACAATTTCGTTGTTGAGGAATCGGACGCAGACCGAGGGCAAATGGCGCGTTTCCACGGCGCCCCGGATCAGGAAGATCACTCTACTAAACTTTTATAACCATTCACCTGACCAGCACTCTAATCATTCGGCCTCAGAGTCTCCTCAATGACCTGAATGTACACTGAATCTAATGGACGTGGTTCGCTTTGTTCAAACAGGGAACTGGTGACGGTAATTCATTTGGTGTTGACACTGGTGGAACCAACTGAAAGATTACAGATTACTCGGTAGCACCAGGTCAAAGTCACTTTTCAACTTAATCACATTTGAGGATTTAGAACTGTTAAGTTTAATCAGTAGTGAAAGGTTCACTCTCAAGAAAAGCAATCTAGTAGTTCTTTACAGGCTTCCGTTAGCAAACGTGCAATAAATTTGCACTATCCCAGCACTACCTATAATGCGTTTTGGTCGTATGTCTGATAGTTCGGTGAAAATTTAGAAGCATGGATCAATATAGGTAATGTAGAAACCAGTACAGTGCTTTTTCTTTTTCTGACATTTTCTAGATTCAGTTCCTGTGATTTGAAACATAGTTGACTTATAGAAAAAGGGTTAACATAAGGGAAACCGATAAGCTCTCTTGTGATTTCCGCTGTGCTCATTCAGACATAAATGTTCCCTAAAAATAGACGTTCACTCTATCAGAAAATACCTGCTTTCAGTTTACAGTAAGAGACACAAAGTTAAATGATGCTTGGCTTATGTGTGACAAATATTGCTAGGTCTCACAATGCACTGCAACAACGTTTCAGACTGCTGATTCCTAACAAAGCTCAGCTTTTCTTGAGACGGATAGGATTGTATCAGATTGTATCTTCATTGGATCTCAGTTTGATGGAGGCACATTAGGCCATGGTAAATAGCTTTGCAAACTGAAAGTGAAAATGTACCCAAAATGTTCTACAACAATTTGAACCTGGGTTGTAAACCGCAAACAAAAGAATCATCCTTAGACATATAAGACAAGGATTTCATTAGGCTGCTGTTCATTTTGAAGAAACGTATCGTGAAAACCGGACCACCGGCATTAATGTCTTACTCGGCAAAAAAAGACCTAAGGAGCTTTGTTGATTCTACTCTTCAGTTACGTTTTTGAATGGCTTTATGACTATAAGATTGGATAATTTGCTTTTGGGGGACTTTATATATGAAACCAGATCAGGTTTAAGTGAGAAAACACCAATATTTGTGCATATTCGCTGACAAGAGAAACAATAAAATTGAACCTAATAAATGACCCAACTGAATCAATACAAACACGGTGACAAAAAGAGCGGAAAATGCATTATTCTAACTATCTTTTACGACCAGACTTACTGCGCGTGAAAGATTTGGGCCTAGCATCACAAAGCGTTATTACATAAGACGAACTTGACAATCCACCAGTTTGACTCCGTCAAAATGGTCCACATTGTTTGAGTGAGTGTGACTTTATTAGTAGTTCTATTGTGGAACCGGTGTTGGAGAACTTAATGCCCATTAGACCCTACAGATCCACTTCTTTTTTCTATGCCTGTCCCCTACCTGTTGCATCCCAGATAGCCCCTCCAAAGATGTGTCGTTCTTTCTTGCTGTTTGCATGTTGATATGTGCGAGACATTCATGTTTTAATGAACTTTTAACGAATTCTTATGATATTTCTCATGCTGCTTAAATGCATATTATCAAGTTGAATGCATGTGCAGATTTAGTCCTCATCTGACTTTTACACTCAACTGAAACAGGTGAATGAGTGGCTCAACACCGTTTCTTAACTTCTTATTTGGGAATCCCGAAAATATATTTGGTGATGAATTATGCGCAAACTAGGTGTTTTGTCTCGGTTATCATCTTATATTTTTGCTACATAGTCATATTCCGTCTCGTCAGCGCGTTCTCTTTGCTTTCCAACATCATCACTGTACACTTACTGGAAGCAATCTACCTGAGGACAGAAAAAATCATCTCCAATAGGTTTGGATCTTAGTAACGGTAACTGTTGAGTAGTTAAGTCTTACACACAAAAGTGGTACTCATTGGATGATTTTGTTAACCATTTTAATCAAGCGATTGGGAATATTTTTACTTCTGTGTGTTTTCCACATGTTTAATTTAGGAACAAATTCAACCAGTGATGTCTTACACCAATGAATAAACTCATTCATCTAGAGTTTTACAGAGTGAACTATGTGGTCTGCATTGTGATATCAAAAGTTTAGCTATACGGAATTCAAGGAAACAGCAGCTGTGAACCAAATGATATTGCTACTCTAACACCGGATGACAATTGGAGCGCATTCTAAGAACATGAGAATTTGGAAGCATAGTTTCCCCGAAACGAATTGGAATAAAGAAGCCAAAAACACAGGTTTGCATAATGTATCCTGGATCATTTCGGTCGGGCTTCAGAAAACAATGAGTGGAAACTTCGGAAGTATGAGGTCACCAATGACGCGTAGGAAACTCAGTTCGTCGATCACACAACACCTGGTCGAAATGGAACACTGCGTCATGCTGCCCGATGCGTTCGGAATCCTCTACAACACAAACAACACCAAGGTTTTGAAATACGCCGAGGCACTAGCCATTCGAAATTACCATCCCAAACAATGGAAACAGCGTGAATGGTTTATCACTCTGGCGCTACCTTGGTAACAAATGTGTTTGTTGAGTAATTTTGACCCGCAATCTTTCTCTGCCTATGATTCTGTTATTTACTGACCATATATTAATGACCACATAGACTGCATTATGCACGTGTACAGATGCAGCGAAATGATCCAGGATACATTGTGCAAACCTGTTTTTGGTTTCTTTATTCAAAAGGAGAATTCACTGTGTATCGATGAAGTTGGATACTGCACGTGGAAATGGGTCGCATCCTGCGGTGCTTGTGTGAGAAATATGAGATTCGGGTCATCCATTGCACGCTCATCCGATACACAACTCCTTTCAAAGAATCTCAACTCAACACTTTTTTCAAAAAGTTACCTGAACTCGGTCGTGATTATTGCATTTTTGATAGGCTTAATTCCTTGTCCTTGTTGTACACGTCCAGCAGATCAGAATGTCTCCACAACCCCGTACNCCCGTACGCCTGTAACAGATTTTTAGCCTTATTCTCTTAAGATTATGTATGCACCGAGTGAATCCTAGGCAATAAACACCAAAGCGGCTTAATGGAATTAGCACTAATGTGGGTATGTTGCCATCATGGTACACGGTTTATGAAAGTACGAATGCATACTTTAAAAATCACAACAGATCGATCATTAATGACTGGGCTGCTGTTGTTTAAGACCAGTCCATGGGCCACCCCGAGGGAACCTACCTATTATTACTCATTTCTGTTCAACAGAAACGAATTTGCCATAACCACTGGATGGAACAAAGCTATTAACGTCATTCATATTCGATGTCCCNCCCGCATCTCTAGTCCCAAATCTCTTGTTTCTGTGGAAGTTAAAAAATATCGTGTGAGTAGACTTCTCAAAAGCGTTCCATCTGGTGAATCACGACATTCTACTGCGGAAACTCTATAATCACGTTATTCGGGCCCTCATGCTTGATTGGATCTAAACACTCCTCCGACATCGGACCGTAGCGGTTCGTGTTTCTGATTCGCTTTCCAGTCCTATAAACGTTAACCGGTGGGTTCCACAAGGATCTGTGATAGTCCCGTAAATTTTCATAACATTCATGGACTAACTACCATAGGCTTTGGGGCCGAAATCTGACGCAGAAATTTGGAAGACAGTAACGCAACCAGCGGGCTCACTGGCACTCTAGATGAGAAGGAACTGGGCATCATCATTCAAGAAAATGTAGACCGCTCACTCAACTACACCAAGGTGTCGAACGCAGCTACAAGGAATGTCGGTTTGCTTAGGTGGGTCTTTGGCTGGTTTGAGTCAGCGCTTTTCCCCCGTCTAGTATCAACATAGATTCGCCCACTCGTAGAGTACGCCATCCAGCTTTGGTAGCCATGGCTATAACGTGATTGCAGATTGCTGGAGAGTCCGCAAAAGATGGCCACCAAAATGGTTAGGGGGTACAACCTTTATTCATATGCAAAAATGTTAAAGTCGCTGCCGTTATATTCCAATCACTACCGGAGCATCAGAGGAAATATGATTATGGGATACCAAATAATGTAATAACCCATGCCATCCGTGTCGCCCGCTGCTGAAATTATCACCCAACGTTGAACTTAGAGGATATCCATTAAAACTATTGGTCTCAAAATGCTGACTGGAATACCGGCGTCAGCCATTCACGGTCAGAGTGTGTTTGGTCTGGAACTCTCTCCCATCTCATATCGTCTGTGCACTAAGGCTTGAATCTTTCAAACTGAGACTCGATGAAACATTAGCACACCTTACATTCCAATTTAAGTGAAGCTGCGTGCCGCAGTGGTAGAATCCCATATTATGTGACATTTTACACAAGGAATTGTACATATCACTGTCTTTTAACGACAACACGAACCTATAGGACGAGGGAAGCATGAGCTTGTAAGTTATTATCAAATAAATCTTTGATCTTGAGTAGGCCCAAATCATATATAAGTGATAATCCTACCTTGGTACATTTCCATTAAACGATCTAAAACGTTTGAGTATTCCCATGGTAGCCACCAAACCTAGAGGAAGTGAAAGAAAAATGTGCTTCTGTGGCGCCTGCAACATAGATCGTACGGTAAGGCGTTTGTCTCAATGTGTTAAAAATCACCACCAGCAATGGTTTAGTCCCGGGAAAACCGGCTGTATCTCAAACGCGATCCTGGGTCATCTCATCAACACCATGAGTAAGATTGAACTGGAGAACGCTGTTGATGTTTTCATCTCACCCAGGCCGGCCGACCCGTGTCAAAACACTAGCCACGGCCGAGGTGATTGCCATTCGATTAAAAAGGCCCCAACCTGTGTACCTACAAAAGACTGGTTCAAGCTTTTCAATTGCTTTGGCCTGGTGTGAACACCAAATTGGAAATTGATGGATCACACACTAAACGTTCTTCTATGCACACACACACGCACATCCTCTGTTCTCTGCCTCCAAGTTATAAACTTAAATTGAGCCAATGGATATCACTTTGTAAGCTTTTTTGACTATATACTATGCAACTGCGTGACTGGGTATTCCTAGTGAAAACAATCGTTCACTAATGAACTTGTTCTCACGCATTTACATAAGACTTATTTGATCAAATGTGTGACATTCATGTTGCTCTTGTTTTAGCTTTTATCAAAATCACCGGGTGGATATCCAAACGAGGGCTAACAGCCCTGCCTTTCTCACCCGGTGTTGTATGTGACACTATTCTCCGAAATTGACCCGCAGGGTCAAACGTTTGCATATAGGCCGTTCATGTCAGAAATTCACTCAAAGGATATCAACGGACGACAACATTCCTAAACAACAAATATCTGTTTCCCAATTTTGGTAGCTTTCATGAAAAAAAGAATAATTTAAACAAAGCTTGGTCGTTCCTTGGTTGTTCTATACCTCGTTATTGCACTAAAATGAACGAATCACAAGNCAAGTGAACTACCAAATTCATTCTGTTCAGTCAAGTTCAACCGTGGTTGGATTCAAATTCGTCCGTCCGTAATTCACAATTACATGCCATTAGTCGAACAGGATAAGTAATTTTCACTTGAACTGACTCTAATTCAGACTCCATCTTCATGCATATTATCTATTTCATCCAGTCAACGATATATCGGGAAAGGTGTGAATCCAATTGGGTTCTGTTTAAGGCCCATCACTCGTGCACATCAACCGTCCCATTCCGTCCCGTCCAAGATTCGGACGCCGGCTTGTTGGCATGGAATTGGTGTGTGCTACCACTGTGACCGTTAAGGTTAGCGAGAATTTCCAACACATGTTTATTCAGATGTCGTTTTCAGTGATACGGTTATGCAATACTGATGAACCACAACTGGAACAAAACTGGAGCGTATTGCTTCCACAGTGTACGGTTGCCTAGACGAACTAATCATGGCTGTGCCAGACTCTGGTGGACGTTCTGAAAACCTCACGATTTGAGAAACGCAGTTCACGCATTGTTACATGTAGAAGAAGAAGAAAGTGGGCTATCTGGTCCCATTTTGTAGTAGTAGTAATAGTAATAGTAGTAGTAGTAGTAGTAGTAGTAGTAGTAATAGTAGTAGTGGAGACAATTGACACGATTGTGTTTTCATTAATCAATGATTTAGTGGTTGTGTATATCGAACGAGGGACTCAACGGGGTGATGTCCATTGCATGGTGTATAAACATTATCAATAATGAAGCGGCGTTAGAATTAACTAAAAGCCTACGATAGAGATAAAGATGAATAAATTGTTCGACAAAAGTCAATGACAGATCAACATTTTGACTGTNTGACTGTGTCCCTCCGTACAATTCTGAGCTGAGGGACGTGGTTTTCAGTGCGATAGCCATGGTTTGCATCGCAACGTTTTTCGATCGATCTATTCAGTTATTTGCCTCAACCTTTTGCCTCTCCTCATGTTATCTCAAGTCAAAGCAAGCAAGCAACTCAGACCAAAAACGTAATCATAGACGAGTCAACACATGATTGGGAACGGTCTTCAAATCGCTTCAGTGAGACATACTTTGTTTTTGTAGCTTCCGTGTGCTTTACAATGCCCACCAATCCGTAGGGTAGGTAAAATGTGCACCTTGAACCCAATCATTGAGTCCAGAAAAACTTGAATTTTGTCTTCTAATTTCATGTTCCTTAATCAAAAAGACCTGTGGGGTTACTAAAATGGACTGATATTCGTTGTGACGGATTGTGGTTTGTCTATCGACAGAAAGGCATACAAGCATTTATCTGAGAAAAACAAATAGGGTTATTTCAAGTCATTGTCACTTACTGTTTACGGTTTTTTGTTTTAGGATTTACATAACATCTCCTAACTTGTCTGTTTTTTTGCACGTGATGGGATCAATTTTTTTATTGTTATCCACATCTACTTTTCCTAGAATTCCTAGGCTCACCCGAAAATCGGAGCTTCCAGTTTTTTTCGTTTGCATCAGCCCGATTTTCCACCACTGTACAGTTTTTATGGTTGAAACTTCGTTCCATGTTTGATTCGTCATGTCGAAACTCATATACTTGCGATTCGCAAAGTACTCCGAGTAATATGAAATCTAAACAAAGTGCACATATATTTGTTATCTTACCCTGATTTAGTAACCATTTTGATCATTCATTATTCATTCGATTGACCTGACAATGGAAAATTTAAAAGTCACAAAAGTAATAAATGAACAAGTTCCTTCAACTTGCTGATGTTAGTTTAACTATTGTTGACTCTGTCATGAGAATTCGTTAAAAGTGCATCAAATTTGAATATCTGGCAGACATCAACACGCATACATTGACTGCAGCGCACACGTTGCTGTAAGAACAGTGCGGCATTCCGCTGGCAGGATACATGCACCAGGGGAAGTATTGGAACTGTTTCTGGTGCACATTAGGTTGTCGATCATAGTGTGATTCACTTGAACGAAAAGTGACTGCGTGCATGTAGTCAAATGAATGGCTTGAAAGGAGTGTATTTCTTACTTTTTCTCTGTTCTGTAACACCAAGACGCCTGTCAACCGGTGAGTTCTCAACGCATACGTCATGATCATCGAATTGCTTATTTGCGATGGTTCATTCAAATCATGTAGTGTTCAATTCACTTCGTCTTGCATAATTTCACCTCTTAAACCGCTTTGGCTGCCTGGCATTTTCCTTAGACAACGATAAAGTTGAATGAAAAATTGCTGATAAACACCGTTGAAAGAGTCCACAGTGGCATCCGATGCGAGACATTGCCATGCGTACCTTATCGAAACCATGAGCCTGAGGGACCAGTTTTTTCGTGGGAGACGTTTTAGCGTCAACCCGCACATTTGAAATCTTCATTTCCTTTGAACTGAGTTTTAGTTTAATAACACGAAACCGAAAACACGAAATTCTGCAAACCACCTTTTGGAGTCCCACCTGACTATGTTATACATACGTACGTAATATCTCAGAATTTGTGACACATTGGGTAGTCTATGCATAAATCATTTTGAATCAGTAAACTGACTTCCATAACCCAAATGACAAGTCATTCTTGTTAATTAATTCTTTTATCGATCGTTTGATTCACACCACACTTACGGTGCTCAAAATATCTTTGATTCTTTATTGTTCTATCAAGGTCTGCTTTCGTCACGAGACTTTAGTTGCTCCGATAAACTGTCCTATGATATTAGTTTTCAAGTGAATTTTTCAGCTTTAATTTGAAAGTATTGAACTTTGATTAACAAAAAGGCTCAATATGTGTTTGCTAAACCGTTTTCACAACCTAAAAGCTTGCACGGATGAACTTTACTGCGGACTAATCGATCGAAGAACATCAAACAACCGATAATTGCTGAAGTCTGTGCCTCACGATAAATGCTTTCTGATATCCCCACTTTCGCATCAGGAAGGCCGAATGTACAATCTCTTCTATTCTGAAAGCGCCTCGTTACCAGTAATGAAGCGGTGTTTCTCTCCGTCAATAAAGAAATTCAACGAATACGTTCCGGCGTCTTGGGTGGCGGGTGTAAGGCGATGAAAACAAACATATGACGGCAACAACTGAATCAGCAAAATGACTTAAATCAACAACACTTGATGATATATTTAAGCGATTAAATAAATTTCTTCTATTCTGTATAGTGATGACTTTTACACCCACAAAATTGTCTTTTTCTGTCTAGAGGATTCCAGTCTTGTCGAGGTCATTTAAAAGAGGGTGTCAGACAGTGTTGCCTCCAGCGTACAGTTGGTTAAAGTTGTCTATCCATTTTTACATTGTGTTTATTTGATTTTAGTTCGTTTTACACGTTGTCAATCAAGGCGCGTATTAGTATACGCAAATCAATTTTTGGCACACTACTACTGTTAAGTACCTACTCGATTATATTCGGTTTTCAGGCAGGAACAATTTTTTACCGCGTTCAACCAACTCAGCCACCCCCAATCGTTGTGACACTTTGGCTTTGCTGTGCATTCTATTCGTGGGAGGCATATCAGACTGCAATCAACTGGACCTCACCATAAACGGAGTTCCTTGTTTTAAGCACTACCCACAATAGACTCCAACAGTGTATGATTTAATCTTTGTAGTGTAATTATCATAAGGTGCAATACAGTCCAGACCAAGCATGTATTCCATGTTCATCTTTACTGCGTATATATTTCTGTCTCTATCTATGCAGCTATATATATATATNGTTGGTGTACATCCTTTTGATTCGATCCATATCTAAGTCCAATTTACCCCAACCATGAACGGAGTTTGTTCCTTATCATTAAGCTTCATGATGAGCAACAGGATGTGTTCGCCTGTGATGTTCACAAAATGCACCATTCAAATTAAACCACCGTGACATTTTTCCCTACAAAAACAGATAGGAAGAAGTAGGTGTCTTCGTCAAGGCACATGTGGTTGCAAATATCCTAGTTGACATCGATTTCAAATTTTAGTAAATAAACTGGGCAAAACACTGAAGTTGCGGACAGTGTTGCCCAGTTTCTATGGTTCTAAAAGCTCTTCTTTTTGCTGTTATCTCCGAGCATTTTCCAACTAAAAATTACAAATTCTATACCATTGGAATGGGTATTTTTAATTTTTAAATTTTTAAATTTTGATATAATTCGTTATCTTTAGAAGAACGTTGCGCCATGAAATCGATCTAAGGTGCTACTCTATCCATAGCCTCATTTTGGGTGCATTTACTCGTTTCTGGAGTGTATGCCTAAGCTCCAATATGGTATACATTTCCCATATCTATATGGTTTTGGCCGTGGTGTTGAAACCCCTGAACAAAAGTGGTGGTTGTAAAAATTTACTGATTGGTAAGTTTAACCTTTATTTAAGAAAAATTCGATTGTATCTACAAAAGCTCCAGTCAATGCTTCCTTGCCCCTTTTTGGCATCGATCGCCATTGATAATTTACTGGAACAATAACCTCTAATTCTGTGAGGGAAATTCACTACTTTTCGGATGCGGGTTAAACTTTGACACACGATTCACTCCGACAGTCAATCTATTGATTTCCTAAAAACCATCAACTGGTGAGAATTAAATTCTGGTCCGCTTGCAGGTCGATCCGGTTGTGTACCGAGAGGGAGATAATTAAGGTCAAACTATCTAGTCTGTGAAAGAAAAAGTACCTACAGAGTGTTGTTCCGTTGGTGCAAAAAATAATTTGATATTAATTTGACTTTGACAGCGTTATGGAAGTTTTTCAAACCAGACATGCATGCTTATGGTCTAATGAGCAGCATTTAAACGCTTCGTAGTCTTCTTCTTTTACATGTGTGAATTAGTCTGTTTCAACATTAACCCCGGAGGCTGCGGATGCAGGCGTTCCTGGCATTAGCGTGGCTCTCAGTGAAAGAGTGGAAGCGGTGCAGCTAGATTGGATCCCATTCGACGGTAGATTGTGCACAGTGAGAATTGGGGGGTCGCGCAAGGTGAGTTTTCGGCACCCCGAAAGACGCAATCTGTTCGCTACCACAGCGTACGCATCCAAGAACTGTAGCTCAGATAGAATCAAGGATAACTTGTGTCAACAACTACGCGACCTTACCTTACCAGGCTGAAGTCAAGATCATAGCAGGAGGTATGAATGCTAGAACAGGGTTGATTGTCTTACAGTGAGGCACGTCTGAGAGGCACCAATGGGAAATACTCCTTTTGCACCGTAAAAGGGGAACCGCTGTTGGTTCTATGAATTTTTATTACTGACGATTGTTGACAGGAACAAGATGGCTATGCGATGTTCTCAACGCTTTTCATTGAAAATTAGAATGTGATATCCGCACGACGAATGCATTTTCAAAAAGAATACAATCTTGAACGTGTTTGCAGAAGCAGCAAAAACCTCTGTTGAAGGTGAACTCTGTGGAAACATTGAGCACGTCAGACCACGTTTTGCCGGTTAAATGTGATAGATCCAAGATGAATAACAAATAGAAGAATGATGATTCTAATCAAGTTCAGTCAAGAAACACTTTACGCACTCACCGGGTGAAGTCTCAGCAGATTTGTAACTTTTAAAGTGAATGTATGAAACAGTCGAGGTCAACAACGTGAATAAGAGAAAACGAATTTGATAATGTAATAAACAAAAGAAAGTTTAATGTGAGAGTCCTTCTCTGTGATGGGTGACAATTGTTTTTTTCGAAAACTCATGAACCGAGCAAGGTATAGTCATTAGACTATTGCTATACGTCGAAGTATGTCCAGGAAAGAGCCGATATTTCAAGCAAGTTTCGGAGATTCGACTGGGCTTTCACGTTTTCGCGGTGCAGCGAGTAACCTTGAACATGTGTCATACTGCCAATGGAGGTATCACAAGCGTGAGAATGATTGGATGTAAACAACTCAACCGAAACAACTCTATCAATTCCACTGTAACCGGACAAACGTTTAGGGCATCTGAAAAACAAAGTAAAATCTTCTTTCAGTCCGGGGTACATTTGTTTTGGAACAGTAAACCCCGTGTGGAAGGATGCAGGCAATCAAGCATTTAGGAATAAGATTATGTAGGACGACCATATTCCTGGGCCTGTGTGCGGACAAAGACAGTCTTCAAACTTTGTATAAGCGCTGGTGACATGAGCGGACTATGACAGGTTGTGAGTGAAGGTGACACCAAACTATTTACCAGAAACAGACTAGAGGATGCTTTAATTATTAAATAAGTTCATGAATAATAATTAACATGAATAATTAACAATGAAATATATCGTGGTTCCATTTAAAGACTAAGAAGGAAGAAAAATCGGTGCACTTATTGACGGTAAGTATCAGGGATCAGAACACAGACCAATCGTGAAGTTCAGTCAGGATACTTTGGAGAGATCAAAAACCGTCTGGACTAGGGGATGGCCAACTAATTACAATATCATCAGCAAGTTACCGGAAGTGGGGAGATTATATGTGCATAAAACAAAAGAAACGTACCAAATAGCACCCCGAACCACTCCAGTTTCAATATGTGTCATTATATTAAGTGAACCGGGTCCTGCGGGAGAAGTATTCGATTGGAAAAGTCAAGACCTCAGGTTTCAAACTGTCTTCAGAAGAGTGTTTGATAAACACTGTTCGATGGAGAGAACCAAAGGCGTTCGCAGAGTTCATGTTCAGGGTTTTTATCATCTATAAGTGTGTAGGTATGTGCTAATCAATGATAATTCGAATGCTGTTCAGGTAAGAGATGATTGTATGTGTGTGTTTATAAATACCTAGGTAATCAAAATTCTTATCCACGGGTCCCGCATGTGTTTTCATGCGCGGTTGAATGAAGATAGTGCGCTGGTGGAACATTGACCGAATAAAAGGAATCATAAAAAGGCACAGGATGCGTTCGAGTAGTCGAACAAATCCAAACAAGAGCCGCTTGGGAGGTTAGGACAAATCAGCAATGGAAAGTCAATAATGGGTTGATTTGGCGGGGTTAACCAAAACCATGTCTGATATCAGGTTGATTGAAATCAGTGTGCTTCCTAGGTCTTTGGTTCGCGCTTCATTTACACCACGAATTCAGCATGGGATAAACCTAACCATTGAAGCCGGTTTTAATTAAACCCCTGTCGAAAAGTACATAGTTTGAATCAATCGGATAAACGAAAAGGACTTCGTCTTTACCGCCTCCACAGAAATATCTGAAGACTTCGATCGGACTTACAGAAGCGGTCGAATGGGTTTGACTGAGCGCAAGTGATAGCGCCTCTTCCACTTAGGCTTCCAAATCTTCCGGTGAATCGTACTCACTGTTTTTCCGTATCAGTTTTTACTGATTCAAGTTACGATGCCCGGTTTTAAAAACACGACTATTGCAACGCTCACCATAGAGCAAAAATAGAAAATGCAGAATGGAGTAAAAAAATCTTTTTCTGCAAACGGAACAGTTTTGTGCGCAATTTTCTGGTCTACTGTTTTATCTCGAGTGTCGTTTTCTTTACATAAACTATTGTTTGTTTGCTCTTCTTCTAATAGACTACGAACTCTTCGTTGAATTGTTGCGCGCTGCACTGACAAATGCTCGTAAGTTTGCTGATTGTTACCCCTGGGTTCAGACTCGCAAATACCAATTAGATACGGGCATTTCAAAAGGCCAAACTCATTCTCAGTTGCATTTGATTACTTCAAGGCCATCGCATCAGCTTAGACAGATATTTGAAGATCATGTTTGGTTGAAATGTTGTCGGGTTTAGGGACAAGCGAACACATATGGACAAGACAAATCAATCAATATGGGGGGAAAAGGTCACAAATCATTCCGTATTGATTGAATTCTCTGACCCGGGGAAGTGATTGTTTGTTTCCTAACTCCATCTGAATGTATCTACACAGCTGATCAGGTTATAAAGAAATAATAGTCGATATCAATACATCCTATAATCATGTTGCTCTTTCTGTCTAGTCTTATCCAAATGACTTCTTTTCGAGATGCTTTACAACTGATATAACCGTTGACGAATATGAACAAACAATGAATATAGGGACATTAAAACGTTCATAAATTTCATTGGTTTATCAAATCGGTGCCAGAGAACCGAAACATTCGTTTCGTTTGCACAGATCGGGCTTAAAATTTTCAATCCCGATTGTTTTAGTGAATCGCAGTACACGTCAGTTGTGCTGAGCATTATCCGAGAAAATATAATTTTATGGAAGAATGGATTCTTGTCTTAAATTCATATGCCGTACGATACCAGCATTTATTTGGTTTTCGACTTGTCAATCCGAATTAAAGATGGTGTTCAGTGCGATCTCAGCATAAAAGGCACAAGTAGAATCGTGAATGTGGGATGTACTCATAACGGTCGCTTGACCTCGCCCCACCCCCGGAAAGCGTCATCGTTGAATACGTAAGCACTAGAGTGTGACAACCACTTGCATATTCACCGACATCTCCTTCTGCATTTCAACCAGCGCCAAGGTGATCCATGATGATTGAGTGGCTGCACAGTCATGCGTTTCCCAATTGTGAGAGATATTTTTATTGAAGTTCAATAAATAACTGTTTCATATCGTTCACTTTTGGAGCAACGATAATGTAATATAATAAACTGAAAATTTCAGGATCGCTAATCGGTAGCAAGGCCTATTCAAGTCATTCGAAATTCGCTTGTCCGGTAAGGCATTCAATTCCACATATAAATCCGCCACCAAGACAGACTGTGGCGAGATCTATGTGAGACGTCCCGAAGTATTCCATGGTTTTTTTCATCGACGATTTTTAGCACCAATCCATTTCATGAACCCTCCGTAAAATGGCTCTATATTTAAACAATAATTACGGTATCTAAACACAACTTTATTGGATTCAACATTTAATGTGATTATACTAAGCGTAGCAGTCACTTTAGTCCCGCACATCACAGTCATGAACATGATCAGAAGAGTGAACTAACTTGTGTGCCAGGATATCTCCATATTCACGTACATTCAAGTACTTTAACTTAGCAGAAATGAAACAATTCTTTGCCTGTCAGTGAATGACGACTATCATTCGCCACGGCGTTTTTATGGCTATGGAATCCGTTTGGTCGCCAACTGAATTCACAATGCAATCTGATCGAGTGCATTACACTTTCGAGGCCGTTCAAAAAGTGGAATTACGTTGAACTTCAAAACGTAAGACTTTTGGCAATTCAAATGTCAGACCATTTTTTTCCATTAGGTCAGCGGCGGTCTACCGAACGACGTTAGTAGTAGTAGAACGCTTGAGTTCGTACGGGTTTTCTGTGACTTCCGATTTGACCGTTGATTAGCCCTCATAGTTGTAAAAAGACCTCACGTAACAAACGTATCGGAACTTTTTCTACTTCAAGGCACAGGGCAACACGTTTTACGTGTTCCTAGTCCATCATATGTTCAGCTTCTGTTGAACTAATTTACATTGAATACATACAGATGATCTCGCATGATCTGAGAGCTTTCTATTCAAAGACACTTGCCTACTTTAACCACCACTGATCTGCATCTGCTTGCAATGGTCGCAACAAAAGGAAATCGGTAGTGGAGGATATTTGAGGTTTCACGGCGTTTCATAGCAAGAAGATTAGAACTGTCGGGAGGCATAACGGAACCTCTGGTTAATTTACTTCTGGATGGATAGTTAAAGCATTGAAGCTGCCGAACAACTCGTGCTTGTGAGAGTAGTACTACGTTTGATTTGATTATTTAGTCCATTATTGGGGAAACAGAGTGCTAAAAAACTAAATTGAATTGCTTGAAAGCAGCTTCCACAGATGCTCTGACCACGTTTAATCAGTGTGGTATTTCCTAGGTCATCAGTTCTTACCTGATAAAATTGAACCACAGAGCTATTCTCACGAAAAACAAGCGGTGAGGTTCTAATCCATTTGCTGTAGCACAGTGCTAATTTGAGCGAGATATGATGCCCATAGCAAACTTCCAAATATCTGTCTCAATAAAAAATCGTGCTCAGACAAAATGCAAAACGGTCTGATCAACTGCATGCTGGTCGAATGAGCAGCATTCTTGTGTTCTACCTGTGATATTGTTGATTCAATCCTCAGCTGGGTTGATGAACTCGTGCACTGTTGATGAAATTCAACCACATCGAAGCAGCCGAACATTAAGTCCTTCATTTGATCGGCTTTGTATATAACGAGATTCTTGTGCAATTGGATTCTGACCGACGTTAACGCCTGTTGGCTAGACAAAAAGTCGAGAAGTTGTGCTCTGAAATCATGGTTATAACACTATGACTGAGAAATTTAACTTTTAGATTGTGCTAACCGATAACTGCGGCCCGAACATGAATCGAAATATTGGCAAAATCCAGATGGGCAACCTATTTTGCTGAGTGTTTCCATCATATCCACAAAAACAAATGATTTTACCATACTCCATCAGCTGCCTTACAAAGTTTGATTGCAAAAACAACTCCAGATAGTGCTAGAGTGCCTTCTCATATTGTACAGCATCGTTTCCAATTTTGGATAAATTTCAGAACACGACCCACACCCGAAAAACAACGGACAAGGCAGGTTTCTTCTCATACTGCTTTTTTGGATCAATCTTGTTTTGTTGTCTAGGAAAATTTACAAAAAATTGGTTCATCAAACCTATGGGTAAATGCTGAATGATCTAAAACTAATTTAAAGTTGTTTTAACTTGTCAATGTGGGATTCCGTTGACTGTGTTTTAGTGACCGTATGAATAGTATATTACAGAAAGTGAAAATTGACTGGAGCATGAACCAGCTTGTATTGTATTTTGATGACCTATCCAAGAATCTGTACCTACCTGTCAGTCAAAATTTGAAATATTATCTCGTTTTTACCCCCTAATGAGTATCTCTAAATATTCCGTTAAACCCTCCTTCCCATTAATTACTTCCCCTTGGTGGAGGAGGATGTGGATGTATCAGCATTTCCCTTTGTATTTTTCATTTTTTTGCGGGGTTAATTTACATCAAGGTCCTAGGGTCCTAGATGACTTCAGTTCCCCGGGTAAATTCAGTGACCCTCCTCCTTCCCACCAAAACAATAATTTGTTGATCTCATGAGAGCAAGAAGAAGCATCTTGATCACAGGATGTGTTGAATTCAACTATTTCATGGTAATCTCATCAGCTGTGTACATACATTCAGATCACGTTTGGAATGTATGTACACAGCTGATGAGATTACCACGAAATAGTTGAATTCAACACACATCCTGTGATCATGATGCTTCTTCTTGCTCTCATGAAATTGTTAAAGGGAACTGGTTGCATGAAATTTGTTGATCATTTGTTTAGTCGCATCAAACCGAGGTACAAGGTTGAGATATCTTCGACAACCGCTTCTGGTTAAACATATAGACTGCCTGCAATTGTCGATTTACCTGACCTGCGTCCTGTGCTGGACGTTGCTGGTACACCACAATACCGTAATATTTGGCTACCATGAAAATGGAAGTTTCTATAGGGCGAACGTAATTCCTTCTAAATCAACATGTGTTTTGCATTTCCCGAATGTACATTCCAATTTTGTAGAATGTGAAACATTTGACAAGGGATGATGCCGTTCCCATCCGGTCGCATCCGCCGGTTGCAGTTTGAAAAACAAACCAACAACTATAACTGATGAAGAAAGCTTACAACGAAGTCACGCGTTAAATTTAAGCGAACAGCTCAACCAATAAAGCCAAATGACACTGAATATGTCATCGCACGCTCCGTTATTCATAATATCTGTCTCTTCTTTTATTGTGTCCGGGTAGATACTCCGTATCCGAAGCACTTCCAACTGATGGTCTAACTAAGAGCTTTTGTCCGACAGTATCCTCTGATGACTTGCTATAATATTAGTACATACGCTTGATGAAGGCGATCTATTCCACTGAAGCATCAGTCCCGTAAAACCGAAAGAAATCAACTAAGCTATTCGTCTTTTAAACTATAAATATCTAAATAACTACTTGAACCAACTTCAGACTTCATTTCCAATGCTCTGACTGTTAGGTATACTAGAGAGCATGTCGTTGTAGCGTTGCTGTCCACCATAAATGATTTGGTTTTCATTCTATACGGTTGCTTTGTGTATAGTGCCAAGCAACTCTGACCAATTCAGGTCAAACATGGACTGAATGAAGTATATTATATCGATTTTTTTGTTTCACTGAACCAATCCAAACGATAATTTTGTTCGGCTAATGGAGTAATCTGATTGGTGCATGTGGCACATATTTTGTTTTATGCGATGCGTATCTACAGGCTTCGTTGTCTAGTTCCCGAATGAGGAATTTGATCCAGTAAAACGTAAACGTTTGCCTTGTCCTTGTCCTCCGCTGAAGTCCATATTATATTTCATTGTCAGAATATCAAATGCTCACTGAATTATTGCGCGCCGCTTTGGACAATGAACGTGAGTTCGTCTAATTACAATTAGTGGATCGCACAGAATGCACTAGCTATTCAATATCCACATCTGATACATTTTAACAAACGCAACATCAACAGTTACATTGTTTGGTTTAGGGTGGTTGACGGGGAAGAAACCAACACTGTTTGCATCATCTGAGATCAATTCTCGACGATCGGAATTTTAATGTCTGACATGTGTGTCACTGGCCTGTAGCCATCTACTGCGATCATTTGCGCAGTATGTGACTAGACGAGATTTGATTACCTACTCATTGATGGCGATAGGAAAACGCAACTGATTTAAATGTGCTAGGTGGTACTTACTGATCTCTTTCGGCTATGTGGATAAGAATCGCGTTCCTTGTCTGATCCCCGTAACATGCACAATATTTCTTGCTCCTATGGCACACTTACCTCTTCGATGTACCACACCGTTGAAACCGTCAATAACCATATATAATGTTTTTGCCTGTTGTATATTATCATTTTTGATGTGCGCAAGTGAGTGCGACCATCATAAAGTTTATTCGCACGGCGTACACCTAAGTAGCTCATTTCACTTCATATACTGGAAACAGCACGGAATCTTGGGGGGAATCCAAGATGGGACCATTCATGTGGCGAGGTAATTTTCCGTGAGACAAGAACCGATCGTCGAACAAGTACCCCAGTTATCCGAAAGATAATTTCCTGTCAAGGTTATGTCCCTTGATTTAAGCACATATGAATTCCTTCGTTCCGAAAAACGGAACTTTGATATAGATTGCCACCACATTTACAAGCATCATTTGTTCCTTGTGAATCTGTGGAGCTCTGATCGTGCAAGGCTACTTGAAGGTGTTTTACGAGTGAATAGTGACGGTTCGGCGCTGTACTGGTTTCACAAACAACTTACTGGTCCAATGATGCGCGGAGTTCATCACTGATATTATGGTTACCCTTTCAAGTGTAAAATGTTCGCTTGCAGAACGGCCGACTTAAAATCATCTTGTTTTCCCAGAATGCAGAGGACACTAGTCTCTCGCATCTTTATATGCGTAACTCTGCCCAAAAGTTGATATGATAAATAGATTTAGACTTGTCGGTGAACAAATCTAACTGTGTAATCCGATCAGACGCATTCCTGGTTAAGTTCCCGGTTTTACATTGGGTCTCTTTGTCTCTTACTCGTTTTCAACTGAACAGTAAAAACCGTATTTGGAATCCAGCGATCTAATCCAAACACAGCAACTCAAATTATTGTAGGATAGTGTTAGCAGTCAATAATACGACAGTGCATTGGTTCCGACGTAGAAATTGTTCACAGTTCAAATTACAGATCTAGGGACAAAAATTGTACCAACACACAAAATGTGATTTAGGATTGCATTAGGCCAGATTAAGAGAAATGGAATTACAGGATGCCAAGAAACCCTTCGAAAACCGCCCGTAAACGTCATCTCACTACAGCCGAAGCCGTTGTCATTCGNGCGATTCGTACAATCAATCAGAATGCCTTGGCCACAGCGTGACACACCCCCGAGACCTTTCCCATGACCCCGTGACCCTAACGCGTGATGACATGTCCACATCCTAATTGCTTTCCTAACCGTGTTAGGATCACATCCTCCCATCACACCCCTATCCCAACCACATATCAAAAACAATCACAAACCACAAATCACACATTCATTTTAATTTGACTATATAACTGTATTAGCCCGAAGAAGTTGTCAAAAACGAGCTTGTTCGCGAAGAAAAATATGTTTTCTTGATCGGCAACTCATTTTACGTTCACGGCGCATAACCCATTAATCTGTCTATGAGAAACTCCTCGTGCTATGTGCATCCACATGGAACAATATGGTTTTCATACTTTTAGAACCAGAATCGCCCCGACACATCAATGAAGGCTGTCGGATTTTTCTCAATTTTATTCCTAATTAAATGAACTTCGTGTTTGCGTGTTTGCAAAGCTGACTTTTCTCATCGGGAACAAAATGTCTGCTTCTTTTTCTGTCCTGCTTCATCTGTTCATTTGTTCCAAATGTCCGGTTAACATGACCCAAACCATCCCAGTCATCACAAGCACATCATATGCAAATGGATTGATTTATGGCGCAGAAATTCCTGATTGCAATAAATGCTCTCTAATTCCACAAACCGTTTTGGATCCCTTCACAGATCACCTAATTCACCATCCTTCAACTATCAATAGACATGACACTTATGTGTATACATGCATTGATCAAACTCCTGATCTTCATCACTTTTGTTCCTCTCAAAGCTTAGGTGTTCAAGCATCATTCAAGGGGTCTCTTTTTCGTTTTTCTTCCTTTTATTGAGTATACAATGGTACCGTTTTCAGGACTGGAGAAGCGGTCAATCAAAGGGCTGCCATACAATAACTATAGTGGGGAAAGACAGGCGGTGCTGATGGGATTCGAACACACATCTTCTGAGGTGATAAGTGACAACGATACCACCGGGATACCAATATAGTTCTAATAGTGAGATCCACCTGTGTTTTTACTCCTGTTGGTCGAATACCATTAAAATGTTTGATTGCTACGAAGGTTGCTGGTGCATCAGTTGCTCTTCTTTGTCTTTGAGCACTGCAGGTAAGTTTTTTTGCATAGAGTTCACCAACGTGACTGTCAAACAGCCTTGGCCAGTTTCCCTTAATACTTGCAGCACCCTGGTCGCTGATTACCAACACAGGAGACGGTTTTCGGTTACATTTAATCCCAACTGTTTGGTGGCAACTGAATATTTTAAGTGATCAGTTTATAGTCACATAATTTATCAGTTTATTTAAACTAGGCGATGTTTATAAATCGGCTTATTTACTTTACACTAAAGGAAGAAAGATGTGACTGAGAACCGGTGCGTTGACCAGAATAAACACTCTCATGGAACAGCAATCACGTATTAGTAAAAGATGAATTTGCGCTACCTTGAGTGCCACAATTAAAGTTTTAGTGGTTCAAAATTTACGGTTCAGGTTTGAAAAAGTTTTGTGCTAAGCCGCAAGGGTGATAGAAGAGAACTAAGAACATTGCAGTGAGATATACAGTTTGGAATAAATACTCTTCATCCATAGCTATCCATATAGACCTATGATAATCAAAAGTGAAATATATTTTCATAATTAGAGTCATGCTGCAATACCTTTATCATCTTAATGACGACCGATTGAATGGCAATCGTCGGTTGTTATGCCGTTGTGAATTTGATGTTTGAAGCATTCACGACATTAGCGCTATTTCCCCATACAAATTTTTGACGTAAGATGTGGCATTCCTGTCACGTGTGGAAGGACTTTACGATGCCATACTCGGGTGTGCCCCATCCACAGTTCTTGACTGAATAGACCGTATAGTGATTTCATGGGCTCGTCAATAATTATCAGTTATTTGACGATCCTCTTTGTCATTGATGAAAATACATCAAGGACCAATGTCACCCCCTTTTTACGTTCGCAGGTTGAATAGTATCGTTTCCCAGTGGATTACCATGTTAGTGGGCTGTAGTTCAAAATGCATTTTTGGCAAATCCCAATCACGATGCATCAGATAAACATATTAACAGCACCCACTGAGGACAAGACGGCGAGTCATTCAGTGGTGTGCATGCGACTGGCTGAAGGAGAACGTGTGTGGCGAAATGTCAATTATTAGAACTTTCTGCTTGGATTTGACCTTTCCGCAGCAGGTTCAAATGATTTACTGTGTCTCGTCAAGTTAATCACATTCCGCCAAAGCAGTTAGATTACCTGAATCGGTGCACTTTGAACATCGAATTTTGGATCGATCTGGTGCACAGTCCTCATCTAAGGCATGGTTACTGTCCGAAGACTAATTGACTACCATCAATCGGGGTTTCTTTCGTACATCAAATTGATTCATTCCGACGGATCAACCATTTGGATGATATTCAGGACATAACGGAAGGATTGGAAGGGTGGTTGGAACTAGTATCAATCTAGCCCGGGCTAAATTTTCGTGCATGCTCCTTTAGGATTAGAAACAGAAGTCGAAGCACTGAGGACGTTGATCAAGTAAATAACACCGTACTGATCGATAAGATACACTGAGGAGGTGGTTGTAAATTTTATCACCCTTGAAAATTGCGCAACCATCCCCAACGGTCCCATAGACCTATTTATTGGTTATTTGCAGATAACCCGTGGAATCAGAATGAGTGCTTCATATTTTAACGCTTTCACCAGTCCCCGACTGGAAAAACCCCAACATTGACATTTTTATTGGTCACTAGCATCTCTCTCTCTCGCTCTGATTCATTACACAATATTCGTGTATCTGTACTTTTAGCTTTAATCAAAATCCACTGAATTTGTGTCACTCTCTACTTCCATCCCTCTGAGCTATACTATTTTAGATAAAAGCGAGCTTCTAAAATACCCAATGACCCAATCGGTTATGGTTGAATATCCACTGTATTCATTTTAAGTATTCTGATTTTTTAGCAGTCGGAAATCTGGGTATCTTTTCAAAATAACTCATATGGGTTGTACCGAAAATCATAGGGAAGCAGGCATCTCCCTTTATCGAATCTCTCCTTGCCGCTCAAAAATACACCCAGATCCGCATACGTACGTGCCCCAACCACTGAAACACATTACACCTAGTAAGTGACAAATATGCAATTTTTTATTGGGTTAATCCGAAAACGTTTTGTGATTGGACGAAAACCGATCAATGAAAATGAAAATGTCGTAGAGTGAATCAAATCTACCTCCTATGCTAGAATGCCTCAAATAAATTGGAATTCTGGGGTGCGCAAAAAGAATTAAGCTCTTTCAAGCTCCCTCGTGATTTTATTACCGCTATCACGCAACACTTGGTCAACCGATAACAGGCAAACTGTTCCGATCGGATTCCTTCATACCATCTCGGTGCAGATTTTTAAACTATTTTGTTCACCAGAGCATATTAACAAAATTTATGCTTCCATTTTTCGCGTGGCAAGTTGGAATAGTTCAAAGTTAAAGGTGTCCAATCTATGCCTCGTGTTTGTGGTCTCTGTGACATTGTGCTTGATTTCGTTTTTCAATTGCTCAGATTAGAATGAAAGAAAGTGTACCACTCTCGATTTGGGCAAACATTTATCAAAAAGATCGATAAGTATTAGTTATGATGCATGATCTTTATGACAGAAGTATTGTTTAAAGTCAGTTATATAGGTTACTACCAGTTAACTTTTAATTTTTTCAGTAAACTATGAAATTTGATTTTCACATCACATTTTCAGTTGGACTATGCCTTGATGAGGCAGTTTTCTTTATGTGAGGTTTACCGTTACTCCATCTGTTCATTGGTCAATCAGGTCTCGGGGAAACTACGGTGTGTCCCGTGGTTATATGACCTTCACACATAGTCGCTGTTTATGGTCCTAGCCGTGAAATTATTGACTTTATTGATTTACACAATGGCATCAATTCTGTATTTCTGTTTGATCAGAAAGAATGTGTCCAAAAAATGTGCCAGCAATGCACGTTCAATCTCATCACAGGTACTACTGAGTAAATCACGCTTTAGATCCTAGTGATGTGTGCACGTGTGCGAGGTAATAAACCCAAGATGAGATGAATTTATTGGGGGTAATTCTGGCATTAATAGTCTGGCACTGAGTGACCATTTCGTGGATCATACTTTAACCTAGACTTTATCGGGATATTTGTCTGGTGTTAAAAATCTCAAACAAAAAAAGGTGGGTTCCTTTGAATATCACTTCTTTCGGATAAATTACATTCCCCACGATACAGAACTTCTTTTAAGGCTCCATTAATATAGAGTGGACATTTTACCGCTTGTGTTGGGGCGAGATCGTTGACTATAAAAATGAGCTTGCGGTGTGAAAACTACTTTGATATTTAATTTCGACAACATGAATGAACCATAAACTGTTGTCTGAAAATGCCACAACTATCGAAAAATTTCTTTGCTTTTCACAGATTTGGAAACCAAAATAACGAGTTTAATTATAAATAAAAATGTTTTAGTATTTAGACTGTGAAAAGCTTCAGGAACGATGCCAATGAACGTAAAGAATACCTGGAAAAGCTATACGAAGTGTTGAATCAAGAAAACAGGTTCCACAGACACCTGTCCAGGAAGCGATGAAATCAGCAGTATTGAAACAGCTGGCAACTTATGACATTTAGGCACGGTGTGAGATCACCGACCCCACGTCTGCACCATCTACACTAAGAATTCACACGTAGGTACCATATCGAGTTCCCCATACCAGGCTCTGTCACAATGGCTTGTAAAACGTGGAATAAACGATGCTTTCCAAACTTCGTCAACATTGTCTCTAGAACAGTTTCCTAGTTTGTCATACGATTGAGAATTCTAACAAGTGGAATTATGTCATACATCCGTTTTCCGCGTGACCTCCGTTCACAACTGAACAGTTGCGGGAAATCATCGGATTCTATTTGAACAGTAGGGGGTATAGTAAACTGGACCAGGGCATGTCAGTACAGCTCGTTTCCATGTTTTTCTTTCTGATTTTGTATGCTTCAGCGATCTGTTTAACAAAAGAAACAAATTTAACATAATCCCAGTGGATGAAACCACTTTAGATGTGACAATAATTTCAATGAGGATCATATGAACAGTCGTTGAGAATATAAAAAGACTACACTACGGTGGATCTTCGGCAGCTAATGAAAGCGATATATCGTTTTCGAAGCTTCGAAGCCAGTCAGAAAAGAAGCTAGAAATACGCTTTTGAAGCATGCAGTTCTTTTGAAGAAATATGTTACCCCTCGGACCTCATACGGTATCGGTCGGTTGTGATACACTTAGGTGGAATGAAATGCAGTCGGACTCAATTTCGCAAGCCGTTCACTTCACAACGTGGGAATAGTATGCACGCAGTGTCGAATTTGTGGAACAGAGGTGTTGCATCGGTCCGGACCCATCAGCCTCCATTCACTGATGAAAGATGTACATGATATTTACGAAGATTTCACATCATCTATCAAATTCAATTTCGCCAACTAAGCAGTTAAGTGGAACCGAATTGTGACTTACATGCGTTGTCAAACAATTCGGAAAGCTAAAGGGATACTGCCCACAATTTCAAAAACATGAAACAATAAAAAGAAAAGAAAATACCATCAATTAAATCGGTTAAAGCTGATATTGAGAAAACATACCGATTCAGAAATAGTGTAAAAATGGTCAAAAATGGTCAATATTATTCACGTCCGGAAGCGGAGTAAAACGGCAGACATTCGAAAAGGACCCCCCATTTACATAGACAAAACAATGAAATTTTCCATACCAGATACCCGAATGAAAAACAAACAGCAGCATTGGCGGGAACACATGCATCTGCTGCCGTTGCTCTCTTGCACTGTTGATACAACAATGATGATAATAATAAGAAGGACAAGAAGAACAAAATAGGAACAAGAAGTGACCAGCTCTCACATGCACATGCTTTCCTCCCATTCTCACCG
>UZAN01043826.1:3200-13624 GCA_900618425.1 Echinostoma caproni
GGGTTTTGGCTAAAGGAATGTAGGTCAAGGCTAAAGGAATGTGGGTTTTGGCTAAAGGATTACGGGTCGAGGCTAAAGGATTGCGGGTTTTGGCTAAAGCTTGATGGGAAAAGGTGTAGATCATCAGAGGGTGCCGTGTGCGAATGGTAAACGTTACGTATCGGAAGAAAGTTATACCAACAGGGAAACAGGGAATGGAGACGATGACACGGAGTCATTTACCACATCTTCCTAGGCAATCGGATATTCTCTGTTACGAATTTCTCAACTTTCCACACTTTGTAGTCCCCCATTACATTAGTAATCTGGTGGACTGTGTAAAAAGATTGATAGACGAACTGAAACGAGAAAACAATCCGCTGTCTAGCAACGGTGTTCATGCTGCATTTTGAGGGAACGGTCAAGGGGAGGTTTCAAAGATGAATACCAGATGCAACATCACCGAAAACAGATTAGGTGCAATAATTTGCAATCAGGTCAATCTGAATTTGTGCGCGAGCGTACTCTTCAGTCGAACGAGCAGCATCAACGGTTTCGCGGTACGAACGAAATACAGTCAAACTAAGCTCGTGTCCAACTCGCTGAAGTCACCATCCCAACCTGCATGATGAAAGGGAATCAACCAAAATAGCATCGAGTGGAAACAATGCAGCTAAAGTAAATTGGCAAATACTTGCCGATCGTGAGAACTACGGAACAGACCATGTTTTCACTGAGCCGGTGCACAAATGGGCACACCCATGACCGCCTCCATAATGAGCATAGAAGTGGCTTCCTATGACACTGACAAATCATTCTCCGGCTTAATGGACCCACACATATAAGCGGGTGCGTTGTATCAGCTTCCTCGTAGCATGACTAGTCGGACACAAAATATAATTCTAATTCCTGGGCCGAAAGTTGAGCTATTGCAGTTGCAAACGCTGATCTATCCTGGTAGCAGCGGATGCTTATCAAGTGATGGGGTGATGCGGACGTGGTATAAGCTGATGCAAAACTCTTTTATTCGGTGGAATGAAAGTGAACTGTGTCTAACTGGTTTACAAGCTTTTCAAAGACTATCACACCAACTGTGATGATACAATACGTGGGTAGGCAGTAATTGTAAGTGATCTGAAAGCATGGGAATGGATTGAACAACGTATCACAGCGATGCTGATGATTATTGAGCAACATCAAGGTAACCTAGTAAACATTTAGAGCACAAACTTTACGCTGTGCCTAAATAAAAGTCCTACCTCATGTATTGTCACCATCTCGTCAGGAACGGAAAGGTGACTACGATAGTTGAGGTTAGACTGTATTGGTTCGAAATGGAAGCAATAAAAAACCCGTCCGTGGTCGACGCCTGGCAACCTTTTGTGCGAAAAACGTGTGTGTTCAATTAATAGTAATTATGGAGACAAGAGGAACCGCACATCACAATATGTGTGCCCAATCGGTGGAACAATCCTCCGAGTGTGACATAGTAGAATTATTGTTCATCAAAGGGAACAAACATACAATGGCGTATTGTGGCGACCGTGCGAAGCCGCGAATACATCATTCAACTTGCATTGGTGGACCGAGTGCGAGATGGGAGTGTGAGTAGAGGGCACGGAGGTGGAGGAGAGGGATAGAGAAGACTATGACAGGACGGAGCGGATGTCAGAACGGTTGGGCAGTCTAAATGAACCCGGAAACAAAAATTACAACAGTACCAAAAGCGATAACAAGAACACTGGGGGAAAAAAAAACAGCACAGAAAAACTAGAATGGATAGTGGTGATGGTAGTGATCGGTGGGGACGTAGAAGATGCAAGGCAGTGGTGAGCTAGGAACGACGGAGAATCACGCGCCCATTTGACTCATGAGACAAATGAGAAGGGAAAGGCGCGGCTGCCATGACCCAAAACCGAAGTTTTTTTTTGTTGATGCGCAACGGAGAAAATGTTTGCGCAATTCAACGTCATGAGAACGAATTGGAAACTGGGCCCAACGAGTGTGAGCGCTGTGTGACGGATAAGGATAAATGAGAATGAGAGAGTAGGGAAGAGAAGCGTGAAAAGACCTGCTAATTTTATGTACATGTGTGCGTGCGGCTGAATTGATTGATGGCCATGACGGTGACGAGAGGAGAAATCGATGAGAAAATGAGACTGAACACATCGTTTGGTTAGCTGTGTCGGGTAAAAGAAAGCCATGTGTGGTTTCAGATACAGTAGACTCGGTAACAAACCACAAACGAAAGAAAACAACAACGAAAAATAAACTGAATTGTGTGCAGAGAATGGGACAAAAAAGAGCCCGGGTGTAAGAGAGAGAGAGAGAGAGAGCGTGCGACAAGGTGATAAACGTGTTTGTTCCAGAGGAAGAAAACAATAACCAGCAACACAATGGAGAGATGTGGGAATGCAGGTGATTACACAGATAGATCGATACAGTGTCGCAGTGCTGCCCGAACGAGAGTAACAAGGAGAACAAGCTGATTGATCAAATCTCAGAAGCGCAGGGACTGAGAGCGTGTGTGTTAGAATGAGATTTTTCGAGTCATTCGAGCGAACCGGTGGAAAAAGATTACACACATCTAGATCAGATGAAAAGTGGAAAAAGGGAGAGAGAGAGAGAGAACTGAACCTGTCAGCATTGAGAACCCGGAAAATAAAAGAAATGATCGCGGGGGTGGGTGGATTGTGTCTGACGAACACTCATCTATACAGAATGCAAACAACAATTAGTAGGTCATTTATTACAAATGCCAACTGTTCGTTTAGTTGCAAGGGGGAATCACGTCCGTCTGGAATCCACAGGTCTTATTTCTCCGGGAATAGCAGGATACGAAAAAATACAGTCGGCAGAATATGGATCGTGTTTCTGGGAGCAATGATGATGATGATGATGATGATGATGGTGGTGGCAATGATGTGGACAATGACAGGTGGAATGTCGGCAGCGGCATGGTAATCCGTGTGTGGGGCAGCGGATCGGATCATCTTCATCTAGTGCACTGCCTATACCACCGCTGACACTACCAGCAGCACTATAACCGGCACCGTCGGGAGTTCGATGATCACTCATCACCTGACTCCCACCTGCATCCACTGACCCATCCGCCGAACTGATTGACGAGGCTCGACCGGAGATGGAACCGGAAGTAGAATTGCCTTGCGCGTTTCGACTGCGCAACCGTTTCTGTACGGCCATGTGCATCTCACGGGAATCAAAATTGATCGCTTGACTATTTCTATTTGGACGGGGTGGGAATAAGAGACACGGAGACGACAAAGCAAAAGAATGCGGATAAATAAGAGCTACCGACAATCGACGGGTGGAAAAAAACTAGCGATTTCTTACATCACACCAAATGCAAAAAGCAGTGGTATAATTGAAAGCTCTCAGCAAGCACAGTAAAACTAACAACCAGTCTTTTTTTTGTAATAGAAACCGCCATTAATAAAACAGGATAAAAGTCGGTTGCCGGTGTTTTAGGCAACCGCGGTCGACCACTGGAGCAAGTGGTCAACCCTTGTAGATTACGCTGGCTGGGGTGTGTTACGCATGTCACCAGATAGGTTGCCACGACAAGTGATGCTTAGCGAGGCAGGTAGTGGGTGGAATAAAGCCCAGGGTGGTCAAGTTAAGACCCGGCATGAGGGTATGAAAACCTTTACCGGGAGTCTGAATCACATAGGTCCCGTTAGGCTCCCTGGATGGGGACCTCCGGACAGTCGTACCCGACGGTTAGAGTGACATGGCTGGGTGTCGCAAACAACGGCGTTCATGCGTCTTCTCAATTTTTCTGTATCATTAGTCCACTGAACTTTCCAGTTTTCTTTTCGATCCTACTTTCAACCTTTCCTGTCTTTCTCCTAATGTTCATCCAAATGGGCAACCGAAAGGTAGCAACCAAAACCGGTGACCGATGGTGCACGGTTAATGGTTCTGCACTGGAACAGCTTTACTGAAGAGAGATGAAAAACACGAAATTGTATTAAATAGGCTATGGTGTAAGCAGAAACTCGCGAAATCAGAGCTGTATGCTACGGATTGCGTCGCACACTTACCCCCTACAAGAGTTCCGCTTGCATCAGGATATCAAGACGATTGTGCTAACAGTAGTGCCTCAGATGAAGATCCTGCCACTGTTCCTTCGCCTTCTACTGTCCAAATCCCGCAGATGATATATCAGCTGAAACTAATCTAAGTCCTCGCTCCATCTGATCCGCGCCAAACTACGTAAACATTGACAGTCGAAGAATTCCATAGGCTGAATACCTTCTACTCGCAGACTAAAGGCCTCGCAACCGTCAAGTAGAACTGACCGCATACTGGTTCAGTATACGCGGCCTTTCATTTTCAACGAAACCACGTCTGCATTAAAAGTGGTTTAGTCCTACGTGGGCTGCTCGTGCCTTGGACATGCGAGCGGTTACTTCCTTGACTACACTGCCACCATTAGTCATGGAATTACCTAAGTAGGAGAAACATTCCACTATAACTAATTCTCAAACATCAGAGCCGGGGTAGATGATATCAAATCTTGTAGCATCACTTAGCACTTTGAAGATGCAGAGCGCTTTGCGCATCTTCCGTACATTCAAACAGGCAAACGATGTCGTCGGTGTGCTCTAAATCGCACGGCTTTTCTCCGGGTGCCTATTCAATACCACCATTTTAGAGACCACCAAGTGCGTTCTCCAGTATTTTGTCTACGACGAAGTGGAATAGGAATGGCGAACTAGGGCATCCTTGAATTGCACCGATCCTGATTTTGAACCATTTTCTTGGCGCATCGTAAACCCTCATGCTACCCGAAGTAGACAGGTACAGTGATTGCAATAGGTTGTCCATACTTCTACGGCATTCCTTTGCAAAGCAGAGCACCCATTAGGGATTCACGGTCAACAGAATCCAAGGCTTTTTTCATGTCAAGGAACGCTGCGACTGTTGATCGACGCGAAGCAGGGTGAAGATTTAGTCGATGCAGCCGCTCCCTGGCCGGAATCCTACTTGTTGTTCGCAAATATTCACCTATCTTAAGGATGTCAGGTACAGAAGTATCACAGAAGCTATAACTTCCGTGATGGTCGGAACTAAACTTATCCCGCGGTGGTTTGCAGTCGTTGCCTGATCGGAAAGGGATACGATCCTCCCACCCGATGCTGCCAAGCAAGCTAGTAATCGAGTCGATGAGCGAGTCATCATCCAGGTAAAAAAGAATGAAGAGAAGCTCATCAGGTCCCGCAGCCTTCCCAGAGTGTAATGATTGAACACAGCTTCGTATTTCTAATTCTGATGGGGGCTCACATGCCACCACACGTAGTTTCTGCTTCAATTGCCGGAATAACTGCATTAGCACCAGGCTAATTGAACTGTTCACTAAAATGATATGCCACGCGATCATAGTATTGTGCTTTATTGTGGATACTCTATCCTGTTTATCGGAAATGGTCTAAATCACCGGTATGCAAAGACCTATGGTGCTGCACATCAGACGAAACAGTTTTGAACTATTCCCTGACGATGAAGCTACCCCCACCTCTCTAGCTTTCTTCGTTCAATAATGTCAGCGGTCTTCCTACAGAGGTTGTAGGTGCCACCGGTTCCAATACTGAACCTAGTACATTGGGATCTTTCGTTGCTGTTTCATCAGAATTGCCGAATCCGGAGAGACCTAGTGTCTTCGACGAGCTTCCGACGCAGCCCTACAAACAAAGTTTCCTACCGAATGCATTCTTCATCTGATTGGACCTCACTTTTAATCTACTCCACCACCACCTTGAGGTAATCCTAAATCCTGTTCAAGCTTTTCCTCATAACGTGTGCAAACAGCTGGATCGCGCAGACGATGACCAGCTAACGGAAGAGGTAATTCTCAACCGTGACGCATCACAACTGGTACTTGATCGGACTCAACGCAGGTAAACCAATCGGATCAGTAATTTTGCACTGAGCCACGTCAATGGTAGCTTACAGCTAGCTATGTGGTCAAGTTAGGTCAACTTTCACGTTGAACACCATGTCGTCATCCGACGAGAGGTGAATCGAAATTTGGTGCTAGATAGGAACCCCCGTCCCCCCGTCCCCAGATAGGCTTCGGATGCGCTCAGTTTTCCAACCTGCGCGTTGGAAACACCTGCCAGCATTATGATAACAGAACTACGGTTCAGTCCGATAAGTTCGTTATAAATTTCAACCATTTGTGAATCGGGACAGCAACTGGTGGTGTATATGTCGATATGATGTACAGCCACTTTTTTGGTGTTGTTTCTCTTTTAAACACTAACAAAAACCCTGGAGATTCATTGCGTTCAAATGACTGTTGACGGGTATCCAGTCTATCAGTGGGGTCTCAGCTTTACCGCTTAGTACGATTCCTTCACCTCGCTAACCAGAAGAGCGGGTTTCCTAGTCTCCTGATACATGAGGGAAGTACCTCTAGGACAAACCCAGTGCATTCAGATGGTCTATACTATTAGCATTCTAAACTAATGTCTCCAATACACAACTGACATCGGTTTCTAAAGAGTTCACTGCGTGCTCGAAACACGCTTGTTGATCTACCTGCATCAGAGTCCTCACGTTGAAAGCCTCCAGATTGAGAGATTGACGAGGCTTTCAAATACGCACTTCATTTACCGGTAAAATGCTTACAGCACTATTGGGCAACGGTCTTTGGCGAATAGAAAATGGAACGTTATGGGTCGGAAGAAAGGGCAAAGGGCGAGAGTCAGGTACAGATTGTTAGGACGGAGTTTAAGCAATCCGTCCGATCGCGCACGCCTCCGAGTCAGGCCACACACACGTTCGCAACGCTCCAGACAGTCTGAACCTGACTGAATGATCACAGAACGTGTCAGCCAATGTTTGTCCAATCGATCAATCGATAGGTCAAGGACACAATCTGATTGGTGCGTCACTGCGCCATTCTCGTATGCACGATTAGTTCTATATATTTTGCGGATCGATATTTAATCGAGGAATACACACTGACTGGTTTCTCAACCTCTCTCCGCGTTGTCGTTGGGGGTTAAGCAAGAGTCGCTCGTGTCATTCGTACGTCTGGACCAAACACAACAATCGACGACGGGAAAATTTACGGATCCACAATATCAATCACGCCGGAGCAGTTACAGAAAATTCTCAAACAGCAACAGGCACAATTCGAGGCCGTGCACCAAAGGATGATGGAGACCATATTACAGCCTCTCAGCACACATCCCAATCCAGCAAAACCGGTTAAACAGTCCACATCTACTGACGCTGTTGCCGCAAGTATCACTGACTTCGTGGACGACCCCGATGCAGGAACTACATTTGATTCCTGGTTCAAACGTTGGGAAGATGTATTCCGTTTTGAATACGCAGATGCTGATGATGGATGGGAGGTGCGATTACTGCTCCGAAAGCTTGGAACCAAAGAACATGATCGTTACACCAACATGATCCTGCCTAAAAGTCCACGTGATTTCACTTTCGAAGAAACGGTCCAACAACTTCCAGACACGTTTGGTGAAAAGACGTCTTTTTTTAGTATCCGATATCACTGTCTCAAGTTGGCGAAAAAGGATACAGGTGACTATCTGACACTAGCCGGGAGTGCGAGAAATTCAAGTTGCGTTCCATCACTGATGACCAATTCAAATGCCTGATATTTGTGTGCGCACTTCAGTCTCCCCGCGCCGCAGAAATCCTCGCATCGATCAAGATCCCAACATCAATTTACGGACATTAACAGACGAATGCCAGCGGCTCGAGAATCTCAAACATGACTCGGCCATCGTTGAGCAACGCGGCCCGGCTACAGCCTCATCAAAGGTCCATGCTGTCACAAAACCACGGTCGATGTCTACTCGAAAACCGCAAGCAGCCGCTACCCCCACTGCATGTTGGAAATGCGAAGAATGGCGTTACGCACGCTACTGTCCCTTCAAGAAACACGTGTGTCAAAAATGCCGCAAACGAGGACACAAGGAAGACTACTGTCACACCAAACATCTTTCTACGTCGAAGGGATGTCACGAGACAAGTCGATTCGAATCATTGTTGACAAAATTTGAACCCAAAAGTCAAGCGATCGTGTCTGCTGTCGAACCTCAAATGGAAAAAAGACGCAAATATCTTACTGTCCGCATCAATGGTGGGCCAATACGCCTGCAAATGGACACCGCTTCTGACATAACTTTGATATCAAAACGAACTTGGCATGCACTCGGACGACCCCCATCCAATTTGACCAACAGGAAAGCACTGAACGTATCTGGCGGACAACTAAATCGCATTGATGAGCTTGTGTGGTGTTTTGTTCAAAGGCATGGAGATTAAAGGAACCTGTTACCTCACCAACAGACCCTGTTTGAATTTGCTGGGTCTCGATTGAATTGAAAAGTTCCGTCTCCTGGATGTGTCTCTGAACACAGTTTGTCACGAGGTTCGAGCCCCGCCACCGCCACCCAAGTTTGACGGTAGACAGCTCTGCTGTCGTCTGGTTCAATACCACGCTAAACCTATCGAGGCCTTATGTGGTTCGCCACTCCAAGTCCCGGGGCTTAGATTGCCGGTTTCCACCACTGAACAGCAGGTTCTCGTGACTATGGGGTTCGCCCCGTCTGTTGTTCATTACACGTGGGTGTGTAATAGTGATAGTCTATCTCACTTCATGTATTGTGATGTAAATTTTAGTATCACTGACAGCTAAAAATGATCGAAATGTTTACGACCTGAGTGAAAGGTAGACTGCACTTGGGTCGAACCATCGTGTTGACGCACGACACTTTGTCAAGTGTAAAGAGCGTGGCGTAATCATGGTGGAATACCTTCCGCATTGCCGATTGATATCAGTATCGGCGAATAAACTCATGAAATGCGTGAAAAGTTGAAATTTCTGAATATCAACATGGACCACTACCGGATGATGATGAGCTTTCCCAACTCAACAGAGCATGTGTGATCAAATTTCAGATCGGTACGCATACACTGAGCACAGACACACAACCAGTCTAGCCACATTTCCAATGACTTTAGAAAATCAGCCGAATAAATCAGATTCAAGTGAGAGCAGGAACAACGGGCATTTGACGAATCAAGAGACGTTGTAAGGTTTATTGATCTGTACGACGACGGACAAATTAAGCACTTGTCCGTTCTCCGGTTGAAATATCCTAGAAGATCGTGCAGCTTCATTTTGGCAACGGTCTGATTATCCAGATGACCGATTGTGAAACCACCTTTTGTTTGTGCACCTGGATTCTTTCCCATCAAATCTTGATCTCAATCAGTTATCACCAGATGAACCATACTCTAGTGTTACTTACAAGAAAAATTAACCACATTTGGCCTCATTGATTATCACCTAACCTAACCTATGGTGAAGTTGTGTGTGCCGCTTACTATCCCCGTCTCTGGTCAGAATGCTCTGTTCTCATCCTTGGCTCCATTCCTCATTTAATGGTGTGCGTATGTCGTGCGGTTTCCTGGCAAACGGTCCTGATTCGTCGGTATACCTCATTGAGATTTGGGAGCCATTGACCGGTGTGAGAGAAGGTGAACTTTGTGAATAAATCGATTCACGAGGTCAAAGATATCCCAGTCTGGCTCTTAGTTGGACGGACTGCAAAACAGACACCGTGTCTTCAGACATTATCGCTGGTCTTTCGCGGTTTTGTGCGTGTTTCAAATACGAAAGCCTCTTCAAGCACAAAGACACCATTGGGGATCGCAACAAACATTTAACCAACGAACTGTCAGAGAACTCTGATCTGTGAATGAGGCCCCATACGCGACGTATGCATGGTTCGATACGTATATGTTTCGATGCACCCGTGTACAGCAAACCGTCAAAAACGGACAGGAGAAAATGTTCCATCAGACCGAAGGTACTTGAGGCACGTATGACGAACCGCGTCAATCCGTCCGCCGAACAAATGGAAAAGGACGTGGAGGAGGGATCAGACCTCCAAAATACCATAAGGAAATCCGCCATGTCAAAGTAGATCACGCAGTGGACAGTACACTTCACCTCTTGAAAACGACCAATCAGGCATGGGCATAGTTTTAAAAAACAGATCAAGTACGATAACACGGGAGCACGCAGGTTCAATGAGAGAAAAAAACGTTCCTTAAAATCTTATCCCACGACCATTTAGACTGATCTGACAAACTATTCAGTGAAGCACACACATTAGTACTGACCGTTTTACCGGGAGAACACAGCCAATGGTGTTTAAGCCACTAAACCAGGAAAGGTTTGTGAGAGCCACTTAATGTGTGCATTGGTTTTGAAATGGAAAAAGAAGTAGACTACGAAATCCGGATGAACACGACGGCAAAGAATCGTCCAAGCCTACTATCACTACGCTTTGCGTAAGCTAAAAACCACCGTAGAGGTTGAAATCAGAAAACCGAGGTCAGTAATGAGATGCGAGCAGAAGGAAACATGGCCAGCC
>UZAN01043826.1:17626-27709 GCA_900618425.1 Echinostoma caproni
CAACAGCAGTGACAATATAAGAGCTGAGAGGATGAGTTCAAAGAACCGGTGCGCCGCTTGTCGACGGAAGCGTCTGTCGGGTAGGATAAGAGTTTAAAAAAACAAATTTTAGCCAAGAGAGGGAACAGAATTCGATGTATCAAGATATATCAAACTATTCAAATTTGGATAGATGGAGGGGAAAACGTTCACGAGGTAATAAAGCTGTCCCAGAATTGCATATTAAAGAACGTAGAACTCCACGAACTGTTACTTGACTTCTTGCGTCCGTCCTATGGCAACCACCATGACGTGATAACATTGTCTTTACAAGGAAAGCAGAGAGAGAGAGCGCGCATATCTTCATTGTTATCCGTACGATGGGATGTGACCGCGCTGGTCAGAAAATGTGAAACACGTTTGGTTGAATTAGGTCAAGAGGGCGGTATGAAGAGAACAGATCTTCATCTCATGCGTGACTGCAGTGCTTAAAAGTGAGGCACATCTGACTGTTGTACAAAAAAAGAAATACGTGGAAAACAGAAGAACCAAATGACTCGAAAACAAAATTGAACAGAAAGCCAGCGCTTTTATATTAGGTAAAAACGGAATAGGTCGAGTGAGAGAATTCAACCGAACAGAAGAGTCAAAATAAACAGGCTAGTAAGGTACCGTGTTTGAAAACTACACGTCTCTTAGATTATGATCGCATGCGTGTACAATGTCCTCCGTGAAACATATTTGCCTAATAGTAGCATCAGGGGGTTGTATTCATTAATTTCTTTTGAGTATTTTCGTAAGGGCGAGAACAATTATCGTCACAGTACAGGCTGAATTTAACTGTTTCACATTATCTCTTCAGCCACACAAGCAAAAGTTCGATCAGGACAATGACAAATCTTTAAACATGAAAAACACTCGATTAGGTAAAATCAATGCGAACGTGAAAGATCACCAATCACGCTCGGGTTGTACAGAGGGAAAGGAGTGGGAGAACATGCTTATTGATCGAAGACACAGTGGCAGCCATATCATGGCAAGATAAGGTTGGTCAAAAAGTCTAGTTATTTGCAGAGGTCTGGTTTGTGATGTCGAATGGTCACGGCCTCAGAAAACTGTAACAAGCGCCCGGTTTTCTGTTGCGTTTCACACCCGGAATGCTTGCTTTGAATCAATGCAAAGTTTGCAGGGCAATAGAGCTGAGGGGACCATTAGGGGCTAAATTTATCGGGACGGGTACGGAAATCCTAGTGATCAAAGGATCTGTTCTGTAATGATGCTTGTCTTCACTCTTATAGAATTCCTGATTCCAATTTGTTTAATTCAAGGAAATTACAGTCTAGTGCCGTTGGTCGAGGGCCACGATGAATGCTATCAAATAAAGACCATGTTTGTGTCAATCTCATTACCATGTGATAACCGAACTCTCAATGCGCCTATTCAGTCTTGAATACCTGGTGCCCGTTGTCACAGGTTCGTGGGCAGCAGACTAAACAAAACATCATCCACATCGAATGAATTGACTTCCATTTTCGTCTGTTTGTCGAGCTTGGCGATTTCGCGGCAAATGTTTCATCCACCAGCCGAGGTGACAATGCCAGTGCTTGTGAACTGGCAATATTCCGCTTGTATTCGTTCGTTTATATATATGTGATCTCCTCTACCGTCTATTTCTGTCCCTGGATATCCAGGTAAGCTGCAAGCATTTCTCGATAGTTTGAGTGTTAGTGTTGCCATGTTCGGCATGCGTTTTGCACCTTCAAAGTGTAAAATGGTACTACAAGATTGGCTTGATCCAGCACCCAATCTCACCCTAACTGGGGAAAAAGTAGAGGAAGTAGACAAATTTTGCTATCTAGGCAGCTATATCTCACCCGGCGGACGCATCACAGATGAAGTGTCGGCGCGCATACAAAAGACTCGATTGGCATTTGCCAACTTTAGACATTTGTGGCGCCGTCGCGACATCCGGCTGTCTGTGAAGGGTCGAGCGTATGCTGCAGCTGTTTGGCCAGTCCTGCTCTACGGTGCACAGACTTGGCCATTAAGGGACCAGGATAAAAATAGATTGTCAGTGTTCGAACACCGCTGTCTACGTAGCATTGCACGTGTCTGGTGGGGTAACCGGACTAGCAATGCTGAGGTTAGGTGTAGAGTTTTAGGCAGTAGTGGTCGTCCACTAGAGGAAGTGATCGACCTCCATAGATTACGCTGGTTGGGACATGTGCTACGCATGTCATCAGATAGATAGGTAGAAATAACTGAGGGGGATGCGCCAAATTGTGTGAGTCTTTGAATTTGAAATGATAGAGACGCCGCAGTTCATCAATGCAGTGTTATGGATGTGGGTGGATTGATCAACGCAGATTACTATCTATAGTCACAACAAGATATTTGACAGAATTCACCCCAGATAAAGGAATATTATTTATCACTGTGGGTTATGTCGAGTATGACAAGCGTGTAAAACTATTATAAACATTCAACCTATTTACTGAGGAGTAAAGTTAGTTCCGATAAGGAAGAGAATTTGACCAATATCGACGATCAAGGAGTTTAGATCGCTGGGAGATGAAATGAATTAGCATGAACTAGGACCTGCGATAAACGTATGGAAGCCTGGAAAAGGAGATTGAGTCATGCACATCACATTAAACGTGGTGAATCCAAACTCCTATCGGGTACAGAGTGATTGCAAATCCGATATTGTACATGCCTGACGGCCTTTTTAATTCGCATTTATTTGTGAATACCTGCGGGAAAATAGGTACATTATGCTTGGCAATGGTCTCGACAATTCATGAATTAGTGAGCCATCCTCGGCCACACGTAGACGGTGCATTACCCGATTCACACTCAGACCAAGCAAACCGCATTGGACAATCCACTGTCAATAAACGGGATTATTTTTGGCCGATGGGTGGGGATTAAGCGTTCAAATTGATTTTCCCGGAAAATTAGTGTTAATTCCATCCACAGAAACGAAACGATAACGTTTCGGAACAAACATACGATAGACCAATTAACGGACCGCATACACGCATAGACGTGAGCACAAATAGAGGATGCAGTCTGTGAACAGATTGAGAACAACGTCGCGTTTCTGTTGTTGTAACACAGTGTGAGAATGCCACGTGGACCCACCCTGATAACGCTGAGTTGAGGAATGCGCAACTGATGAACGGTATGGCAGAGTTAACTACGGTGAGTGAAATATGTATGCATCCACTACGGTTCACCCACGTTGACATGCGCATTCCCGGCGCATCCGAGACAGAAGTGATGTCTGATTGTTTACCCTTCGTGCACCAGAACCCCGTTAGCAAACCGCAAAAATTACGGTTTTTAGACCATAGGCTACATACGCCCCATATTTTTGAGCAGATATGAGCGCATCACGACCGAAATACGCTTCAGCCTCTGCGTGATGTCATGTGCATATGAAAAACAGTTTCACTAACATAAAAGATGACAAAGAATGCGTATCCATGAGGAGAAAATATCCAGCTTCGAGCGGATGATTAGCCTTCAATTGCTTTACTCATGACACGTGCGACTGTACTCTTCGTACTATTATAGATCTTCGTTTCGGTTTTGCAGTCGGACCTAACGGGTTTTGTTCGTTTTTCGGGCAACGCTAAACTTACAAGTGCATATCATGTGGCACGTTATTGAATACCTGGCTTGGTGACCGACGCTGATCAAACGTTTTGGTCAATAACGTCAACGGATATAAATATATTATGGATATTCAGAAACAAGTTTTCTTTCACTTCCAGTTGCCACTTGGTAACAAAGTCAATATCTCTCGTACATCTGTGTATCGCTTTATTCACTGGGTTTTGTGTAAAAAATCGATTGGATCTTGGTAATATGGGGTTTCTTAGATTATCTCCCAAGTGTTAATTAATAAGCAAATTGCCACAGGCGTGGAGGCCAGGAAACCAAGATCACACTAGATCTCGAAGACCGTTAGAACATCAGTAAATCCTGACTAAATGTGGATAGTTAAGGTCAGCTGTTCGACGGAGTGCATCACGTTACCGAGTTAATAAAACCACGATAATAAGAAAACAATCTTACTGTTCCTCTGCGACAGAGGTGACACCTGAGGATCAATGGATAAGATGAACGGCGGAAAATGTGAAATTTCGATAGAATATCGTAAGCACATGAGTTCAATTTCGAGTGAACCGAGACTGAAGATGCAGATGGGAATAAGCGAGCTAGATTTACACAGTATATATATATATATATATATATATATTTATATATAGGGTGATATGGTCTTTTATTCCGATGTGTTCTCGTTGAAACTTCTTTGCTGTTCCGTTTTGAATCTCCCTGTTCCGCTGAAGATTGACTTGCAGTTGATGATGTGTAGCCTTCGTCACGTTTCTCAAACTTCTACTTGCCTGCTCTAACAAACAATATTGGTGATGGATAATATGTTGACTGTTATTTGAAGTTTTTAAAAATGAACCTTTCTCCAAAAGCATTCATCCATTACACGTAAACCTATCCGGAATCGATGGCCTCGTGGGAGGGCGGAGGGAAGGAGCTTAAGCAAATGCCCAGATATCATTGTGTGAATACAAGATTACTAGACAGTCCCTGGAGCCTGTGAAATCGCATGAACTAAATCAACCGCACGCACACACACACACAAAGAAAAACACATGAATTAGTATTATTTCAGGTATTTCAATACGACGGGGAAAAATAGACATCCGGGGTGGGGGCAACAAAGCGATTTATCGGGTTTACCGCATTACGTTCAACTCTCAGTGACTGGGTATGTTGAGCTATTTATTTTTCAATTATTCGTTTTCCGTATGAGTTTAACTGGCAAGTAGGCTGAGCAATATGTATACACAAGTGTAGTTACGTCATCCTCATGTACAAAACAATTTTGTCCAATGTGCCGGTTCAGGTGCGATATGTTCCCAAGGGAACAAGGTAGAAAAGCCGAACGAAGTGGGCGGATTTTTCGGAAGGCTGCATCTATTTCTTTTGCTGATAACCGTGCATGCAAAGCTAACCAAGACTGCGCGAGATATTGTTCAGGTTAGCGACACAGAGGGAGAAAGAGATGTTGACGTAGGCAATCCAAGGGCATATACGCATACAAATAAGGAAGCAGCGACGGATAGATGGGCGGACAGACAGACAGATAGTCAGACAGATAAACTTTGGACAAAATAAAAGGTGACGTGACGGTTAACCGACATGGACTCCTCGTGAATTAAACAATGATTTATTAATAAATGTTAATTTGATTTATGTCCATCCAATTTATCCTCGTTTATAGAAAGTCATTCACTTGTACTCAGCACAGACAAATAGACTGGTGTCAAAAAAGCAGCCACCGCCTCATTGGACATGAACAATCCAGGTTATGTGAGGCGTCATTCACGGTGAAGATAACGCCAGTGGGAACGGGGCAACCGAACTGAAAAACCTCAGGTGACCAGAATGGTACATTGTCAGACTCAGCAGCCTGCGACGATTGAAGGGTGGACAGAAAATGGATATGTAGACAGTGCTCGGATGGACAGATAAACCTGTCTCACGTACGAAGCGAATTTCACAGATGGTTGAATCGTCTGAGACAGATAGTTCCGTGGGTAGAAACTAGTATTCAATAACTGGAGTTTTTCCTTGTTTTTTTTACTGTGAATTCGGTGGATGCGCTTTCGTTGAGACCACTAATTGTGAGTATTTAAAACTGTTTTTGGGGACTGAATAAATGTGTGTGAGTATGCATATATCCACTTGCTCGGAACAGACGAGGCACCAACACTATGGTACAACGAAAAAAACAACATACAAACTAGCAATGCAATCATTAGCAAAATACCCATAAAGAATGCAAATGTGGGACAGTGATCGTATAAAAATGAAATCGTACGCAATCACGATGGCTAGGAATGGCGCTTCCGTGTGAAGAAACAGCCCATAATTGAGGATGAGAGATAAATCCATAGACCTTCAGACTGCCTAACGCCCTACCCCAACTATGTTACAGAATGGTATCAAGTTCGTACACATGCTAAGCGATCAACGCAACTCTCGGAAAACTAAAACACTGAGATGCCTCATCGCGCAGAAAATGGGTTCAGGTTATACTGACAGGGAAGATCACCCTCTCCAGTGAGAGATGAGGTGTATTGTGCACTGGAGTCGAAGGTTAGCCTGACCGAACGCCGATCCCAAAAGGCATGAGGTCTTCACACACACACACACACACACACACACCAGACTTTGACATACTGACAATCTTGCCCCCTCAAAAACAATTCATGAACCACTTCTCTCCCACTAAAGGTGCCTGTCAAGCGATTTACTAGGTGAGACGTCTGGATACAGACCGATCAAGAGAGATATTGCTTCATAAGAGTAGCGAATGATTTGGTTTGATTACACGGTGAATATCGTCATGTCCAAAGCAAGAATACGGGTAGTATACTTGCGTTCCACCAACGAGGTCTTGGGTTCGATCCCCCAGTGCGGTTGATGGATTCGCGCACTGCTGATAAGACACAACCGGGTCGAAACAGCTGTTCAGTGCCTTCTGGTTTTTCAGTTCACGCTTCAAATGCTCTGCACATGACGAAATTCACCATAAGATATTATTTCAGTAAACTTTCAACGAACCGGTAACCAGTTCGATTTAGATCGAAATCCAAACTATGCGATAGTAGTTCCAAGAATGCGATGTGTCACGCCTAGCACGACATATTAACTCCCCTTGTGCAGCCCAGAAAGCAAGTTCACATTCATATTATACTTCTGAAACCAGATCCCTCAGAACAGAATCACGTCATAAGAAATCTTAGTCTCTCAATGGAAAGGATGTAGAGCAGAAGCGAGCACGTTTAAAACTTTAGTGTCCAAGGGGAAAAGTGGTTTGATCAATCTTCCATGGTATGAGGACACCAATCCAACGATTACGTATGATATCACTTGTACTGGAACGAAAATTGTTCACATACCAAAAGGGATGGTGGGGATTAGAGAGAGAGAATAAAAAATCACAACCTTGGAGCAGTGCACTGCATCATATTTGTGGGTGGATAGTGTATGTGTGTGTTCAGGTCGCTCAGGGGCCGACAATGAACCGAAGCGTTAGAGAGCGTGAAATGCGTGTGTGTTCGTCAACACAACTGTCCAAGCCAGATGAAACGCACAGCCGTATATCAAATGCGGTTAGTGTGAGTGAGTGAGCGTAGACAACCTATGTCCAAGGTCCTCTCAAGTGTACTGATGTAGGCATAGTGACGTAAGCAGATGACTGATTTGTGAAACATATGAGTATGTAAAATTTGGCTTCAGTATGCTCGAGGAGCAAAATGCAAGTGTGTATGGAACAAGTTGAGACGTATTTCTGACGATACTTTTTGTAGGCATTAGGAGAAAAATGACTGAAGGTCGGCAGCCTTAGGAATCATACACAAAACTCGATCTATCGACCAATCTGGTATTCACAAACACTTGTTTAACACTTATACCCGATCAAACACTCGGTGCGTGAAATCCCACTAATTTCGCGATTTTTCACAACCTCTGCGTAAAGTGAAACACACTTATCTGTCCAATTTGGTCCAGCGGTCACGCAACTCATTAGCGTATAAACGAAACCAAAGGGATTTCGGTTACGATACTGCTAAATTGCTTTACTGTAGAAAAAGCATCCATCAGTCGCGAAATGATAGTATTTCTACCCTGAGTGCTGTCTTTAGGCTCCAAGTCATGACTCACCAGATAAGTAAGTAACGTTAGAATCAATGCAGAACTAAATGAAAGACCTCTGATCAGGGCCTGATACAGCTCTTATGTGTCGCTTCAAATCAGATAACAAGTGTATCGAAGTTACAGCGTCGCGTACTGCAACCGTTACAAACTATACCGAACCCGCAACTCACTTAGATGAAATCTGTACCATGAATAACAAATCGTCACACTGATTACCGCGTTGCATGAGGCCGAAGTCACATCAAGTGAGCTTCTTTATGAAACGGTGCGATATTTAGCTACAAGAAACGGTTTCATCTTGGCGATTCTTATGTACTACTGGCATGAACTACAAGACAGTTTCGACTGTCGAACCCAGGACAGGACTGCTTTCATGATCTGGGGTGCCATGGAAAGCTTTAGTTGTCCAGTCTCTTAAAATTGTCACTTTTATCTGTGATTCTAAAAGATTTATTGGACAGCATGATTTTCCAGAATGATATTGTCTCCATACATGTAGCCCACTTAACTATAGAACGGTGCAAGTGCGCTAGAACAGAAAGTTACTCGACTGAAAATACCATCCGATTGAAGCTCTCTGTGGTCTATTGGTGAGACTACTTTAGACTTATGGAAAGGTATTATTCTGCGTATGAATCTACCGCATTTACCAGTCATAAGTGGGACAATCTGTAAGTTCTGACGATCCATGACCGAATCCTGAATTTCATCTCAGTTTGAACAACGAATAACCATGCACTTTCGTTTGCCGGTTATCGTATCTGTCATTGGGCTACCCATCTGGACGAACAGCAATAGAAAGACAAGAAGGTTGCAGGTAGAATCGAAGAGAAAATTGAGAACTTTAGTAAATCGATAAGGTGACTGATTCACACCATTCAGTTTGAACTTGTTCCCTTTCCAATATTGACCGCAGGAGTTTCGCCAACTGAAAAACTAACGCTGAGCCTAAATCCTTGATCGCCGATGGGAACAGCCCATTTGGGTCACAGGCCTTATACCTTTTGAGATAACTTATTTTCCGGGAAATCTCCATTTCAGATGGAGGACTGGCATCAAATAGGAGTATTTGCACAGTTTCAGTTTGTTCGACCATTAACCATGCACCTTCGTGTGCCGATTTGGGTGCTTTCTTTTAGCTGCCCATTTGGAGGAAAACAGGAAGGTTGAAAGTAGAACCGAAGACAAAATGGAGATTTTCAGTGGCCTAGGGTTGCAAAGAAATTGAGAAGATGCACGAACACGATTGTTTACGAGTCCCAGCCATATCACTCAGTGTAGCTAACCATCGAATACGATCATTACGAAATCCCCAGCCAAGGAGTCTAACAGGACCTATGTAACCAGACTCCCGATTAAGGTTTTCATATCCTTATACCAGGTCTTAGCTTGACCACCCTTGGCTTTTTTCCACTCACTACCTGCCTCGGCGTACATCACTTGCCGTCGGAACCTAACACATGCCCCAACCAACGTAATCTATGGAGGTCGACCACTTCCTCTAGTGGACGACCTAAAACTCTCTGCCCGACCTCAACATTGGTCCACCAGATTCGTGAAATGCTCCGCGGACAACGGTGTTCAAATACCGGCAATCTACTTTAATCTTGTTTTCTTAATGGCCAAGTTTCTGGCCGAACTGCCGCGGCATACACTCAACCCTTCATAGACAGCTGGATATCCCGACGACGCCACAGATGTCTCCAGTTGGCAAATGTCAACCGAGCCTTCTGTAGGCGAACTGACACTTCATCCACGATGCGTCCACCAGGTGAGACGTAGCTGCCCAAATAACAAAACTGATCCACTTGCTCTTTTACTTTCTCGATTGGAATGAGACTGTGTGCTCGACCAACCCATTCTTGTAACAAAATTGTACACTTTAAGGTTCAATACTCATACCAAACATGGATACACTAACCCTCAAACTTTCCAGAAAAGCTTGCAACTTACTTGGATCTTCACTTAGTGGCCGAATGTCATCTGCATACTCTAGATCAAGCAGTCTGCCAACTAGGAGTAAATCGATGCCACTATCCGCGCATGACAAAGTCAAAGTTTTATTATGGGCGATTTAGCAAAGCTAAAGCTTATCATGCCCCCGTAGGATTCTCACAGAATCTTTTGAATAACTTTACAAAGAGAAAATAACAATGATAATAATGTGTGATCACTCACGGATGTTGAAATTTTAAGTGTTCCAATGCTTTATCAAGTAGCGATTTAAATAATTCACCTGTAGAAGCACACACTACATCAGATGGGAGAGAACTCCATGCGCCGCACACTCTGACTGCAAACGAGTGATACCGGCAATCAAGGTGGCTGTTCTGGGTTTTCACCTTCAGT
>UZAN01043826.1:28589-39301 GCA_900618425.1 Echinostoma caproni
CAATCAACGGAGTATGATGCCAGCGAGAAGTTTAGAAGCAATGTTGATTAAACTAATTCCTCCGTGGTTTTCACAAGAGGACCTGTCACCTTTTTTGTATACCGGTATGATGACCGATTCACACCATTCAGTTGGAACCTGTTCCTTTTGCCACATTGAGCACATGAGTTTCGTTAACTCCATCCTTGAAAAACGGATGGGGACAATCTGTCTGGGCCGGAGACCTTATACTTGAAGTGAAGTACTATTCACATTCATTCTTAGCACGCGCTAGCGCGCAAATAGAAACGATTATGGGACTTTCACGGCATCTCTGAGTGGACTATAGGACTTGTCTACTACAGAAGTGACAAACAGATTGTCTGGCTGATGATCATCGAAGGAGGAACGTTCAATTGTAGATTAGATGTTTTATTCTGTGTATGCTCTTTTAATTAAAGAAAACTATCATCAATTTGGCACTATACTTGTGGAATCACATCAGTGGTTTCCACACCCATAGAAACATCTCTAGGGATAAATCAGTTAAGCAGTGTCCTGCATAATGAGTTGTATCACCAGTTATCCAAGTCTGATCAATTTGGTTGTTCCGGTTTTAGAGATATACTAGTAGAAAAACAGCGTGGGACTGGAGGCTTTATGGATTTCTGCTTGCATTGTGAATGGGGGTGCCCAGTCTCCCATGTTCGGAGTGAGAAGGTACTTCCTGCGCAACCCCAAGCCTTCTACCCGGAGTGTAAACACTTCCGACATTCTGTTTTACATTGGTTACTTCAATGATACTCATCACAAGCTCAATACGGAGTCATGGTTACTCACTCAAAAACGAACGAGCTAACCCTTGTGCAGTCTCGAAAGGCTCGAACGCGTGTTTAGAACATTAAACTAACATCGTTCTGGAGTGGAGTGTCAATCGCCTCTGTTTGGGAGATGCTTTCAACACTTCCAGTCAACTGATGTTGTTCATTTTTGCGTGATGCTTTTAACGATAATCTGATGTGATTGTATGAACAACTGATAGTGACTAACGATCGAGCAACAAGGTTCGCTAACGTGTTTTACTCAGTGATTTCGTGGTAAATCTAAAAAATCGCTCTAAATCGACTCCGATAACTCAGCCGACAGAGATCGACCGCAACTTCGTGATCATTGTGAATGCTGGACAAGGCTAAAAAAAGCGTTTCGGTGATCAGATAATGAACTGGAGTACAACCGTTAGAAAGTCACCTCATCATTAGTTTCTAATGGTGGTACCCGATCGTCAGATAGGAGTTAAAACGATGAGGACTGCCGCTAGCTAGATACGCTAACACAGGAATAAGAACAGAAATCAGTAGCCGAATGGTATACAGTTTGTCTACTAATATTTCAAGCTCCATGAAAAAGAACAAGATAGAGATAAACTGCCAGTGTTTACACATTGTCGTCTACGCCGCATTGCACGAGTCTGGTTGGGAAGTTTAGATGCAGAGTTGTCGATAACTACAGTCTCCAACTGGAGCGATGAGTCGACCTTCATAGACTACGTTGACCGGAGGCGTATGTGAGCAAACAGATTGCCGAGGTAGACTGAGAGTGGAAAAATCGACGGTGGTCAAACCAAGACCTGGTATGAGTGTGACAACCCTGACCAGGTGATTCATTCACATAGAACACGTTAGGCCATCCACATCCGAAAGCCTCGGTGGTGGGTGTCTCGGATGCGGCTTGTTACCCCTGACTTCCACCTCGCGAAATTCTCCTACACGACGAAGCATCTCAATTAGCTTCTGTCAAGGAGGCCTACTAACTGCCCTTTCGGGGCGGAAGTGTCTCCCCACCAAAGAGAGAAAACAAAAAGCCAACATTCGGGGGCTATAACCGGGTTGGTGAACCACTGGCAGTTCACCTAGGAGAGTTGGCTAAAAAGCCTGATCCCAAACCAACCAAGAACAGGCATACAAACCACACTCATCCACGCATTGGTGGTTGGGGCAGTTCGATTGGGTATCGAGGCGTACTGGGCACCTCGGACGTTTGATCCTATTCAACGGGCGTAGGATCCGATGAACAGGGCCTCAGCATCCAATGGATTGCAGTTTTCACACACCGCCCCGTTACATTGCGAGTCGGGCTTTAGTTAGTCCCAGGTTCTAGTTCTGAATTCCCGAAGAAAATTCACTAGCTTTGGCCTAGGCAACCTAGCGGTATTCCGCCCAAGAGCAAATATGCACCTTTATTCTTCTAATGAAGATTACAGTATCAGGATTTGTTTAGAACACGGCCTGAACTCAAACGTGTGTGGATGGAGACATCGGAATTATTGTAGTCATTGGTTAGAAACGCTGAGTGAAATAGCTGAGTGTCGCACACAATAACGATTGTGCATCTTCTCAATTTCTTTGCAACCCTTGTCGTTATGATCTTCCTATTTCAACCTGAACATTCCAATCTTCCCCTCGTCTTTGCCTAAATGGGCATTCATGAAACAGCACTGAAAATCAGTGAGAAATTACATCGTTATAGCCTGTAAAAACTGAAATGAACTGAACAATGTTTCACATGAGACGGACCAAGGATTGGAGCCTCCAGATAGACCGCGAAACAGGCTATTAATTGGGGAACTCAAGGTTAGGGTCTCCGTGTGTATGCTTTATTCGATGACTTTAGAAAACGATAAAATCTGAAGAATGATCAGCAAAAATCGAAGCTCGGAAAACTGTTAACAGGCTCAAAAAAGAACAATGAACAATCGACTGATCAATCATCCAAACAAGTGAATTTCGGTTTCAATCCTAGAATTCCGGAAACATCTCTAATCATTCAAGCAGAAAATGAGCAAAACGAATGCGGCTTAAATTCGGAATGTAAATGTATAAGAATCATGTCAGATCTGACTGCCCTTTGTCTTTTATGCGATTGAATGTGACATCGTACTTGCATTTCTTTTGGTGATTAACCGGACACGATCGGATAAAATAGTCTATCAAGATGCTTTAAAGGTCAATTGTAGCAGCGAATTTTGCCCGTGACCAATGCGTTTTGGGCGCACAGGAGAGAGAGAGAGAGAGGGAGCGGGTGATCTGACTGAACGTAATTAGTCCAATGGGGTATGCGATTTTCTACTTGGTTTCGCCAGCAACAGCTTACTGCTACAATACTGTCATGCGATCCAATTGCGTCACCAAACCGGTTGAACCACGATCGCCCGTTGAGAAGCTGGTTCTATATATGAGAACAATCGACAACAATCTGTGCAGAATCGGAGTAGTCAACCGGTATTATTTTTCCGCCCGTCAGATAGGAGCGAAAGACATTTTTGACAGGCTCATGTGGGGGGAGGGAGAGGAGCTTGTTTTGTCAATCAGCCCATAAATATCATATACCAGAACAACTACACTTAAGTGAGAGATTTCGGCAAGCCTGTCGTAAATCAGAGTCAATGAGTAGAAATCGAAGAAAAACAGTTTAAAAATAACAAAGTGAAGAACAGAAATGTTTCTTTTTCATGTCTCACTGTACACAACGATGCACGAACCATCACACCATGTCACATTGCACACTTTTTGTGATCGATATACTTCTATCAACCCAGTTATCAGGTCATCTAAGAATTCGCCGAACACAAAGCGACTAAATGCTATACTCATACACCCCTACAAAAAGACCTCAAACCAGATGAAGATTACAATGATAATTGTTTCTTTCATTTATTTTTCACTACATAGCGAACGGCAAGAACCGTAGCCACTTTTGCTACGACACTGAATACTCAGTACCGACGAGTACCACACTCCCGAACACTATGAACCAAATTTCATGACAGTTAACTAGGTTATCACTTCTGGACATCAGAGCTAGTTGATTACCAAATAACAACTGAGCAACAATCATTCTATCATTATCGGTTTTTCTATTCAACGAAACTTCATTCGAACAGACGCGCAAAACAATTTCATAAACCGAACTTTTTCTGTTAGCATGATTTCTATTTCATTCTCTCCACAACATCGGACAATTACATTACGAACAGAGAGAGAGAGAGAGGATGTATCATGATGATCAGGCACAGCGGACATCTTTGTGTCCCGTCCGAACGTGAGTCGCAAACGGACAACACGCCACTAAGGATGCGCTATTTCATGTAATGAAATGAAGAGACAGAGAAAACAAGCATAGAGGAACACACACACACACACATAGAAGCATGTGTGCGTACAGATATATGTCATCCACAATCACGAATATCACGTGCAATCGGACTGCGCTTGTCTCGTGATTTGTCTACGCGCCTCACTCCGTGTATTCAATTGACACGGGCATTAATTTCAACCAAGCAAGAAGAAAGAAACCGGGGTGCACTGACTGACTGATTAACGGGACAGAAAGCAAACAGTTGAAGGCGCATACACCAGGGGTCATTTATCAAGTTATTCGGGTATCCAGGATACGATTATTCAGTTTCGGTTTTGGTTTTTGCAATCATTAATCATAAACTTTCGTGTGCCGGTTTTGGTTTTCGCCTCATGAAATCTCATTGGAATGTAGGAAAAAAGACTGGAATTTTCAAATCGGTGTCAGGGTGAAAACAGAGAATTCACGAAGACCGGGGCTGCAAAGAAATCGAGAAAATGCACGAGCGTCACTATGTACGACACTCGGACATATAACTAAATGAACCTAATCATTGATTACGCTGATACCGATGTCCCCATCCAGGAAGCTTAACTCGATCTAGGTGTGCAAGATTCCTGGTCAGGGTTGTCACATCCTCATGCCGAGTCTTGGTTTGTCACCTCGTCAAACAACGCATACCATAGCTATCTGTATGGCAACATGCGTAACACAGGCCTCTGGAGATCGAAATAAGATTATTCGCCACTTGGACAGAGACTGATATCGAACGAGGAGCTCTCACAGAAGCATTAAATCAAAAATGAATTCTTACATTCTCTTTCCACAAACAGAGAAGCTAATTTTATCCGAAAGAAACCGTGCAAGGGAAAGGTCTACCGAGTAATGACGATCTAACGCGCTTTGGACCACACTAAAAATTAGCAAACTTAAACTGATGTTCGTGGAGCTCATTAGGCGATCATTTTACAGGATAATCTCGGATAAACTCGGAAGGAAGCTGATTCATGGCGGGGCGACTAATGTGTACAAAAAAGTTCTGGTCGAATATTTAAAAAAACACTTCGAAATTAATCGATGAGAATTTCTAAGATTTCACCGCTTAGTCTCGAAGTGTGCTGAATAGCGTGGTAAATAAAACCTAGATAGGGGTATAAAAGAATAACGGAAAACTTCACTCGGACAAATAAAGACGTAAGCTGGTGCAGGAATAGGCTCGGATGTCGGCGGAGTGGTACAGTAGAATTGGATTCTGTATTCAAAACCGGATTATTCATTACACTTTCTTACATGAGGACCAGGTTATCGGCTAGGGCTCATATGCGCGCAAAATTAGTTGTCCACTTTCAATTTATCGGAATGGGTTGAGATACATCGTGCACGCATAGGGTGAAACAAACGAATCAACTCTTAATAAGCCTAAAAAAGCACTTGGTAGGTTGCTGATTCAATCCCCATTAAGTGATCAAAGGCTTCAGACTGCAGATGATGCTTGACTCGACGGAAAACATTCGGGAACGGCTCCCCAGTAGTTGCGGTTACATTCTCTATGGTCCTTACACAATCAACGTGTCATATACTTGAAATGGAAATCTAAAATAACCTAATGATAAGCAGTTCAACTGATTAATTGTTATCAAATAATATTTCAATGCGCACGTATGCATTCACCAACAACGGAAGCATGAATGAAAATCCACCGGAGACCTAGGTACCGTAGTGCATTCATTTCATGAGACAAAATACTGAAGAACGCACTAAATGGTCTCAAAAATGTTAGTATTGAATGGGCAGCTGGAGAAGAGTAGTGCGCGTCCTTTAATGGGCCGCTCAACACTCTCATACTTGCCCGTCAAGTTGGAATTTATCGTGTTTGTTTCATCCATATCTCGGTGCTGATCATGTCTACGATTTATAAATATTCTCGTCTGGACATGCTACGACTAAAAACTGTGGCTTCTGTGTTACCCGGTAATAACTGGCTTGATGAGAGTCATAAATGTCCTTAGATCAAAAAACGCCGGTGAGCCGAATGGCAGACTGCTCTTACTTGCACCCCTCCCGCCAAGATGACCGTGTCTCCATTGGTCAGCACTAATGTTCGCTTGTTATTCGCGGAGATCTTGGATTTAATCTCAATTCTGAACATACGCATTAATTCCAACACATGTGTTGCATGCGCACGAGGAACCTGGTTGAATCAAAACAGGGAGGACGTGCTCGTGAGAATAGAAGGGTTTGATTGCTACCGACAGGATAGACAGTGAAGGAGGAAAAACATCGGAGGCGGTGTAGGAACCTACATCAATGTTTCTTGGTGCGGAAAGTCACGGAGTGATAGTTAGCTATTCTGATAAATGCATTGACTGTTTGTTGTCACCCCAAATTTCCCCGTCACAAAGGTACAATCTTCACTAATGTGTATACATCTCACTCGTGTTCTCAGACGGAAACTTCTGCTTTGTTTGATTCCTATATCCCGTTTCTAGTTTCACCATTAGATGAAAATCTTCACTTACTTGCTGGTGATTTCAATGATGCTTCCGTTTGATCTGTCTGACCTTTCTCATTCTCCCATCAGAGATAGGAAAGAGTGATCACAAACCATCCCAACTAATTTGTACATGAAACGAAAATCACCGATATTTTTTTACGTTGCGTGGTATACGCAACTGTATCTTTCATTCCACGTGACGAACAGTGTACACATTTTGCTGAAATTTAAGCGTATAAGTTTACACAAATTATACAAATACAATTTTAGAGTGACGACATCATGTGTCTGTACAAATGCATGGTGGATGTGCAAAACGTTCTTGACAGATGCTCAAGTTCTGTAACTACATTTGGTATGTGCTTTGCATCTTCACAGTGCTAAGGGATACCACATGATTGGGTACCCCCTACCCCGGTACTGATGCTTGATAGCCAAGAATTAGTTACAGTGAAATGTTTCTTCTACTTAGGTAGCTGCGTGAGAAATGGCGGTATGGAAGTCAAGGAAGTAACCGCTCGCATTTCCAATGCATGAGCAGCGTACGTAAAACTGAAACACCTCTGGTGGGGATGCATATTCTTGAGACTGAAAGGTCACAGTGTGCGGTCAGTTCTGCTTTAGAGCTGCGAGACCATGAATTCGCGTGTGGAAGATATTCAACCCCTAGAAGTCTTCGATTATTAATGTTTACGTAGAGCGATTAGGTGGAGTAGATGTCTCGCGCCTTCTGGGTTGTGTTCAGAAAAACTCTAAATGATTGGTTGGAGACGTTGAAGGATATGGTAGCAAACTGACAGCAGTGGCGTTCCTGTTGTCGCTTCACATCGGACCAGAATGTTTGAAACAGTGAGTATGCACAGTTGGACAGTGTTGACTATATAGGTTCACTTTCTTTTCCTACCTCCAATTGAGCCTAATCCCTTGGCATCTTGTACCTTAACACTTAATTTGTGTACATTGTGAGCTTGGCAGCAATCAGCGAATTTCGCTTTACTGTATCTCACTGTACGATGATGATGGTGGTCAAGACTGAATAGTTGCCTGATCCCACTCCTGCCCTTCAATTACAGAAGTCTATTCAATCGGGGAATAGAACAATAAATCGATGATTCACAAACACAGACCACCACCAAACCGTAAATAATAATTTCAGCTTTCTTTCTCTATGGTAAAAATTCACGCTATCCCGAAAATATTCGTTCATTTGGCTGGATCTGTATTACAAGGGTGGCGTGAAACTTGTGCTCGATTTTAGATACACAGTGTATGTACCTGTTTCTATTCTCCGTTTCAGGTGAGGGCCCTGCTCGCACATTCACATGTTTGTTAACAAAGGAACACAAAAACACAGAACAAACAGTCTGACATTAAACAGACCCAGTTCCGCGGGAGAATAGGAAGTGTAAAACATGCGTCAAATGGACTTGCAAAAAATGCACGAAACTAACCGCATTTAGATCGTTTACAGAGATCCGGTCCGGAAGGACGACAATCTGCTGCACTGAAACCAGCTCCCAGTTTTCGATCGGCAGCGGAGAACCGAGAGCCATGGCCGACAGATCGACTAGCTGGAACAACTTCCTTATCACTGTTGCCACTGCCATGACTACAGCAATGGCAGCAACAACAACAACAACAGCAGCAGCAGCAGCAACACACGTGACAACAGTGCCCACACGATGTCGCGGCTGGACCTCGTGCAGACGAGGTGGTGTTCTGCGACAGACCACTGACGCTGGACCACGCACTGCTACCCAAGGCGCTGCAACTGCCATAGTCACTCGTCTCAAATGCGGAACATGTTAACAGGCCCGAATCACGTGAATTCGCCACATCACGAGATGGTGTCGAACAGGACAGAGCTCGAACCGCTGATCGGAGGAAAAACATTTAGTTTTGTGAAACAGACTACTGCATGGACAATTCAAAAACCCGATTTGTTAGAATTTTATTCCAAATGAAACACATTAGTCCAAACTGGGATAACAGATGAGACAAACAAATATAATTTGAATCATTCTATGCCACTGAATAATATTATAAATGAATAATATACAAAAAATACTTGATCAGATGAGTGAAAAAGTGAAATGGTGAAACAATTCCTGTCATCACATGTGAATCTATTTGTGACAACGAATAATAATAAATTTCAATGATTATGAAAACTGGTCATCAACTGGTCGTCACAACCAGTCCGATTCTGACTCTACAGAGAGTCAGTTTATTCAAACGCGCTATCGTCGTCAAAGCCATCTCCACACAGTACTACTGTATATTGGCTCATCTGATAGTAAAAATTATCTTTGAAAGATGAATTTGTGAGACTTTTTTTCGATACCACGCCCAACCTAGCGGGTCCTTGTGTGGTTCGCCACTATCAGACCCGGGGCTTAGGTTACCGGTTTCCATTACTGAACGGCAGGTCCTCGTGACTATTTTATGTTAACCCGTTTGATGTGATTTACACAAAGGTGTGCAATCATTCTTTTTTAATTACACTCTTATCTACGGTCGGACAGTGATTGGAGATCGATCATTACCATCATCATCCGTCGCCTGAAGGTGAATTTCGAATGGCGTATCAAGTTGAGCAATCACTAAAAAGGATGCCTTTCAGTGAAACAGTATTACGTCTTAGTTGCAGATTTGGTTAAGGTTAAGGTTTGTTGACCGATCTGATAAATTTTGCAGACATTGAATGCGGTTAAATGACAAAAATGTTTGGTTTTGGTATCAAGAATTTAGTAGCCTTCGGTCGGTTTGCCTTACCCAAAACAAATGTCTTTTTCTATTACACAAAGTAATTTACAGCAAAATGAGTAAACGTCATACATAGTCATGGATATACTGTAAGAAGGAAGGTGTGTCGGGTAGCAATCAAGTGAGAGTCAATTTGTTAATCCTATTTCTGAAAACAGTAAGATCACAAGTGCTTGGAAACACGGGGATGAGAAGAGTGGGAACCGTTCTACGATGGGATAATTCGTTCTTCCCGCCTTTTCTGTTTGGCTTGGATTTCTTAGTGTTAGATTCCAAAATTTGCTTGGCGCGCATTTTGAAAAGTGATGCTGTCGTTCGACATCTGTCGTAAATCGCGAATATCTCCGTTGTTAAGGCTCATTCCGCTGGGTTTTTTTCGTTCAAAGTGAACATTGACTATTCTATATAATTAGCGTGAAATTTTCCGTCGAAAATTTATTTCCAAACCCAAAATTCTCACCGCCGGGACTGAAATTTTACTTAGACGACCATACCATAATGGTGAATATTTTCATGAAAATAACTTATTTCGATCGTTTTTTATCCTTTCAAGTATGCTACGTAATCTTAAATCCGTATCTTACTTCACAAAATACAGTCGTAATTGTGAATCTTTTAATAGTTTACATTTATATATTACTAAACGTAAAAATATTTACCCTACTACTTTTTCCTATTCCATTTCGACTACTCTACCACAAAGTAATAACAATAAACCAGTTAATTTAATTTTTTTTCTAGGTTGAACGAAAGTGTTCCACTACTTCACAGTACCGGAGAGAAAAGACGGATGGAAGATATAGGTTCGACCTGTGGGGACAGAAACCTGATAGTGGTGACTTGACTGCCCGCCTAAGAATGAGATGAACAAGGGGAGGGGATCGATGAAGTGAACTGAGAAGAGTGAAAACCAAAATAGCAATGATAGAAACGAGATAACGAAGCAGCTACTACCAGACGATGAAAAAGCGAGGCTCGTCGAACAGCCGGATGGGCGGTCCAAGAGAGACAGATAGAGAGAGAGAGAGCTCCACTTCAAACGTGACTGCAATGATCGAGCATGGGGTGAATTTGAACTTTGTGTAAATGAAAGTGTTTGGGTGTAAAGAAGCACCGGGCACGGAATAGAACGCCAACTTTGCGTGCTAGAAGTCAGTATGGCTAAGAAAAGGGGACCGAAAGAGAGAACAAAATATGTAAAAAAAAAACAGGAGGGAGAAAATTTGTGGCACAAAGTAACAGTGAGTCAAAAATGATTTGGCGGCGAACAAAGGACTTGTTTGAGAGAGAGAAATTTCGGAAGAATGAAAACGCAAATGGTTGGTAACCCCCCCCCCCC
>UZAN01043827.1:14806-25156 GCA_900618425.1 Echinostoma caproni
TTTACTTCATCTAGGAAGCACAAGAGATTGGTGAGATACAACCTATATTTCAGGAACCCATGCCAAGCATGGTACAGCAAGAATGATTCACGAAGTGCTTACAGATATGGGCCCTGATGATCCTTTTTAGCACCTTGCAAAGAATGCTAGTCAGGCTTACCGGTCGGTAGTTGCTTACTTCTGACCTGGGCCCTCCTTAATGTATGACTACCACGGCGGCTGTTTTCCAGTCCCGTGGTAGAATACCTTGTTCTAGTGAATCGGTTCGTCAAGGATCAAATGATGCAGTAAAAATGGTCACGCCGTGACCTGAGAACAGACTGAAACCGCAATCAGGACGGAGGGACAATCACCACCCCTAGTAACCTTCACCCCTAGCGGCAGTTCAACGACGAACCGAGTCGAACACAGCGAGAAGAAGGTCAGAAATAGTCGGTGAAAAAGAAGACATATATAAACGAACTGGTACAGGCCACTTCACAGGCACTGATGATGTCACCTCGGCTGGTGTGATGAAACGTTTTGCAAACAAGTTGCCAAGCTCGGCGAACAGGCGACATCGAATTCACTTCACCCGAGCTACGAGAACCGATTTTCAATACTTTGTAAACGAACCTTCTCAAAATGCGAACATCGTATATTTATTTCTATCAGCTGATTATTTTTCACCTTGTATGCTAGACATAATAATAATAATATAATTGCTATTGCAAAACTCAACACAACTGTTTTCATTCCACCAACACCACAACTACCAATAAATTGTATACGTGAAGAAACTATCCGACGGAGTCCTCGAGGCCAAACTTACGATCATGGACTCGATTATTGATCAACCTAGCCGGACTGTTTTTCAGCTATGGAATGTGCGGAAAAATACAAAACAAAACAAAAAACATTTTCCGATGCAATCCCCTGAACGTGATAGACTTGAAATGTTCTGTGGTAATCCAGACACGTGTGACCGCATTCCAAGTACGACCAGGTACAGCTTCATGTCATCCAATCACTGTTCAGGACCTGGACCGGGCGAACGCTGGTGGTAAATTTGTGTGAGTCGTTCATCCTGAGGTAACAGTCTAGAAAACTGATGACTCTGTTCACATCCTCTGACTCCTTTGTGAAATTGATGGAGTTGCACTGTTTGTTGAAACAATCAAGAAACGCATGTGTGTGTTATGACAATAATGACAAATGTATCGGCTACGTATCCTACGTACAAACGTGACGGCATATGAAAACTGGAGAGTGCATTTGATTGAATCGAATGTAAAAAGAGGTTGGCTACAATGGGAGAGATGGGAGATCCCATGGCAACACCACTGGTTTATCTGTACAAAGTGTGATGGAAAGTAAATAAAGTTGACATTAGGCAAATTTCTACAGGTATAACAGTTTTATATGGGGTTCAAGACGTTCGTTCTCCTAGTGTGACATACATGAGACATCAGATAAGAATGTGCGCATGAAGCATTTACAAAATCAGTTGTAAAGCATACCCCGCAGAATACATTGGGCAAACCAGCAGACAACGTAAGACCAGAATAATCGAACACAAGAGAAAAGAAAAACACAAACCTACGGACAAAATAACTCTGGCAAAACTAGAACGACACTCAGCGATCGCTGTTCATACTACGACAAACGGAAACTACTCTAACTCAGATTTCGAACATGCACTGAACGCTCGTGTGCCGAAGCTTTGGCTATTAACACCCACTCTGCATGCGTTAACAGAAACGACGGGATCGAGATCCCGAGCATTTGGACTACGCTAACAGCACTAACGAGTAATTACAACAAAGGTCACGGTACCACTTGACCCCATCTGATAATGTCAATTTGTATTACAGACAACGAATCATTCAGCACACCACACACACACACACACACACGATGCAATATCCGCTGACTCGCGATCCTTTCCTCTGAGTCAGTTGATTGTAAAACCTGCCTTGAGAAAGGTAATCCAAACGTCGGCGAATATAATTCTCTACCGGCATCGCTGTGTTAGTAACATTATAACGTTTACAGTTATGTTTCTTTGTTTTACATAATCATATAAATGTACGTTTACAGCTGAATTGCAGCACGCGAAATTGATAGCCAAAATCAATTCTGCCCACACATGTCTTCTTATGTTGTTGATTGAAACTCAGTCATTTGGGAATTGTCTTTTGTCCTTGGTTTCCACAATTCCGGTGCAATTTTGCTTGTCTGTTGGTTCTACCTTGACGATGTAGGTGTTGGATAATCGTCTCTCGGGGTGTATAACTGTAATGGTCGCAAAAGTAGTATTGAAGTTACGCACAGAATTCAGGACACGAACTACGCAATCGGAATCACGGAACATGAATTAGAAAACCGATGGCACTGGACCGCAATGGCTCGAACTCACAATAACCCGCAGGATCGAGACCGAGGAAGAGCCACAAGACAGGCGAATCACAAAGTCGTTTATTGAAGGAAATGAAGGTGAATATATATGTACACAAGAAAAGATCATTTGTACCTTAGTTTCCACCAATCATATTGCATCACATCTTGCGTCATACTGCTCTTCTCTGCATTGTATTTGATTGGCTGGAACGGTCCACCAATGACGTGTATCCGGAAACCAATCATATTGCATCACATCTTACTGCTCTTCTCTGCATTGTATCTGATTGGCTGGAACGGTCCACCAATGCCGTGTATTCTCTGTGCACGTGCTACTGGCGTCAGTGCTCAAGGTCGATTGACTACCAATGTCTGGAAACTGTACCGCGCTGCTACAGGGCAGGCGTGATCTCGTAGATCCGAATCACCACAATAACGCATCCAAACTTGAATCAAATTGAAACTGAAGAAAACAATGGAAAATGTTTTGTAAACACAATAGCTGTATCGCACTTTTAGGATTGTTTCGGAAGAAAACTACCCATTTCCAAATTCTTTTGTTTACGAAGGATTTCGAATTCGGTCACACTAAGTAATTTAATGTCAATGCTTTGATTTAGATAGTTTGAATTTTCACTGAATGTCCTGTGTTATTAAATTCGAAAAGAAAGCTCCACAAAAAATTTCATTTTACATGTCTGTAAGCGGAAACCTGTGTCCCTTGATTTGTGTATGCATTCCATATGCTCAATCATTTACGCCCAAAACGGATATGCGATTTTTGACTTTGAGATTGCGGTCGATCAACCGTAAATTTTTCTTTTTCACTTTTATTTTACTTCCTTTTACTGAATATACAAAGATACAATTTTACGGAAGTGGTCACTCAAAGAGTTGTCATTAAACACGAGATGGAAAAATTCGTTCAGTGGGAGTGGGGGTGGGGGCCTGGGATTCGAACACACACGTCCTCCGAGAAATGATAATTGGTGACGTTAACACCGGGTCACAACCGCCCGAATACATGCTTAGTACTCCTGTTTGTTTCGATGGACGACCGGACGACAGCAAACTGGATGAGAAGATTTCCGACGTGAGTCACCCGGTGATCTGAACGAATGTGAATCAAGAGGGAAATAGAGATGGTAAGCTGACAGCACTATGTTCTCATCGAATATCAGTTTCATACAACCATATTGATTAACGGATCATAGGAAGAGATAAGGAATGTGACAAATTTTCTCACTGTTTCGTGAACAGCCACGGATATCGAAATTGAAGACAAATGAAGGCAAATAAATGATGCAGGCATTCCGGTCAACAGTTGTTGAGCGCTAATTTGAATCAGTGCCCTCTGAGGTGAGTGTTGGGCGATAGGGTAAACAGTGAACGAGATAGGTGATCAGGGTTCAGCATTAATTGATACACTAAAATCACATCTCCTCAAATTCGGTGATAAGTTGTGAAGAACAGTCCCAAAAATTCCACTCTTTCAACATAAACCCTTGGAATGCAGTCCTTTAACAACTTTGGTGACCATTCTTTGTGGACGTTCCGAAACCTCACGATCACTTCACAGCTTCGATTCCAGGTTTGAACTGCATACTCCATTTAGGATCGAATGTGGGTTGATAACAAACGTTGGAACAGCATAGGTTCGAATTTGCCAAATACGCGTTTTAGCAAACCAACATATCTCTCAGCTGCGGAGGACGCCATGGGTCGGTTTAAAGAACGACTTTGATCGTCTTGACCAATGACACCAAGATCCTCCGCATCCCATTGATAATTAAGTTGTTGGTATCCCAGGAAGTACGGGAACCGAGTTTTGTGAGACAGGGATACCATGTGCAGGCACAGATTTTGCAGCCGTCTGACTTTCAACGATTCTGTCACCGTTAATCCAAGTCGGTAATAGACAAGAGTGGACTAATTGTACGTGTCTCCCAACACTTTTTGGTTTTCCTTCTAATCATGGTCAAGTCAAGAAACGCTTTATGCACTCAAAGGGTGAATTTTCAGCAATTTACGATTTTTGCCAACTATTCGTTTATTTCGAAGCGGTAAAAATGGATCTCTGCATCATTTCATCGGAAGTCAGACTGCATTGACGTGGACTGGCGAGCGTGAAATCTGTTGCGTAACTCGACTGGTCCACCGTATTCCAGTATTCATCAGACCGGTTAACTCCATTAACGATTTCATTCTGTGGCGTGCACCGACCACGGCAGACTAAAGGGCTCGTCTGAATTGAATTGAACTTCCAATCTGACCAGATAGTGGTGAATAATTTAATCCCCTTGCCGAATTATTCACTTGATGCATCACACCGGATCATCGTAACGCTATGCGACGGGCAAGGCTCCCGATCAGATTCCAGTCGATTCTCACTTGTCAACTCTCGTGCACGTGCTACAAACACAGCGTCGATGGAGATGTCTGAACTGGGTCTGGTCGGTGCTTGCTACACAACAAGACGAGGTGTTTCGAACCCGTTCAACTGGACGCATTGAGAAATGGTAGTGTTACCATTGTGCTAACCAGCTCACACACAGGGGCTGACTGAAATTACCAATTCATGTTTGGTTGGACTTCCACTTCCGAATTCGTTCCTAAATTCGTTTGGCCCCACAACATCGAAGTGATTGCTCTCTCTCTCTCTCCTCTTTGCCTCGGTCTAAAGGAGCTGACTATATGTTTCTGAAGGGAACATGTGAACGGACATGAATGGGTGATTCTGGTCCGTTCCGGCGTGAGCTGAAATAGTCTATTTTTATCAGAATGCTATGATGAGTTGCATAGCTGACCAGAATAAGCTCGTAAACTCGGTCATTTACCAGTTGAATTGTCATCCACTTATTGCACTCCCGTTGCACCTTTGTCGGCATAATGACATTTTGCGCAAAACTACAGTTCGGTTGCCTTGTTCTATTTGCGAATTTTACCGTCAGAAAAATAAACGTGTCATCAAAGTTCACTCCATCGTCGATCAGGAGTTCGATCATTGAGGTAGCTAGCCCCTTGCCTGTTTCGATGATGCTGCTAATTGATTGTTCTATCGCAAGTACCTACCCCACGGTCCAGATGAATTTTTGTTTATCGCCATAATGCAATAATGAGCCATGTGTCACGTGATGCTTGACAGCTATATTGGTCGTGATGTAGCAATCCAACTCCTTCCCGATTGATTAATTATTCCGTCTAGCAACCTGTCAAATAGATGAACGAAGGCAATTTCATCAGACTCTCATCACGGGACACCCCCCCCCTCAAACACACAAGAATGATTTGAATTTGAATGATTTGTTCAATGTGGGGTCGAATGTAAGCTGATAACAAACGTGGTAACAAAATCGGTTCAGATTTGCCAAAGACTCGCTTTAGCAAACCAAACAGTCTTGCAGCGTTGAACGATGCCCTGGAGCAGTTTAAAGGACAACTTGGCTCGTTGTTACATATGATACCGGAATCCTCCACGTTCGAGGCATACGGAACTTACTGATGTTTCAGGATGTGCGAGAAGTGAGTCTTGTGGTGTGGGATGCGACCATACATTCTGGTGTATTGAATTCGATGTCGTTTTCGATCTGGTGGTTAGCTCACAGGTTTTGCCCCTGACTCCCACATTTTGGAACAGGCTGCAAACATCAACGTCTGTGGCCCCAGAATGTTCGATAGACCGATTATAAAAACTAAAATAGTTGATGGCCAAACCTGGATCTCTGTGGAACTCCTTGGACTAGGCTGATAGCACCAGATGGTGGCCCAGTAATCCGAACGGTGCGTTTTCGCAGAAATCTTTTTGTGAAACTGTGATAATCGGAATAGTACTGAATGTAGAATTACGAGAACCCGTAATGTACTGTTCAGAATTGGATTGGCTCCAACCCGAACAGCGGATACCAATGAAATACACGAGGAATTGATAGCAGCAAATGCTTATCTCTATTGACGGAATTAGAGCATGTTTTATGGAAGGTAATAGGCCATATGATTGGTTGAAGGACCGTCATCCAATCACGTAACCGTTTGCACTGACGCATCATATGTACTAACTCGGATGTCATGTTCGCCCAGTGTACCATTGGTCGAGCTTCCGGAATGGTGATTGGATGACATCTAACTGTACCGGGTCGAGCATGGATTGCGGTCACGGAAGTCTGGATCACCACACAAACCCAGTATGAGTCCACGAATTTCGTACTTGTGTAATTTACTCAACAGTATTTTGTGGTTCACTCGATCAACTGCCTTGAAGAAGTTGAGGTACTCCACGTCCACCGCATCACCCTATTCAACTGCTTTTCTTCACTGTTCTCGACCCGGAAGCAAGGGATAATAAGTTGTACTTTTCCAAGTAAATTATCTTATTGTCTGCAATAATGGATTTCATGAACTTGAATAATACGAGAAGAACAGTGATGAGGCAGTAGTTAGCGAAATCACTGCGATAGCCGCCTTTGTATATTGGTGACATTATTTCCTTGTTTCCATGTTTGTGGAAGCACATTGTTGTCGAACATACGTTGGAATATTTCACCAAATGGCTAAGCCATGTTACTGACAGGGTTGATCGTGGTTTGTGGATGGATCTCATCTATCCCCGAAGGTGAATTCTTTTTTCAAAAACACCGGAGTTTCTTTGCTGTGATTTCTGGGGAAAAAGCGATTGTGGTGAGCGATGGATGTGGTATGTCCACGAATAGCAAAGAGAGACGTTGCCCGGTATTGGCAGGGGNCAGGTGCAGTGAACACTTGAGAGTACTGACGTTTTAGCAATTCAGCTGCCCCCTTCGTTGTGACTGAGACACGTCCTGATAATCTGTAATGATCGTGGTAGTAGTAGTGTTAGTAGTAGTAATATGCATGGAAATCGGAACACAAACCACACAATAGGAATCAAAGGACACTAATCAAGGATCGGCTATCACCGAAGACTATCAAGAGTGCCTGGTGCCTCTGAAAAATCGAATGGGTTAAACCAGGCTTGATACTCTAAATAAGCCTCAGCATTTCTTGGCACGTCAACTTGTTTCCCCGGGCCAACTTAGTGTAGTTATTTCACAGTAAACAGTAGATATATCATATGTTGTTACAAGGAAATCATTTGTAAGCTCTTTATGCGATACTTTTCAACGAACTCCACTTGTTTGTTCGACTGCGAATCACTAATTTTTGACCGGTTGGGTAATGTGTTTGATCTTGGCCACAATTTTCGTACATTCTTACCAGGATACCAAGGGATCACACTATTTGTTGAGAAAATCCCATTTGAAGTCTGTCGCCAATATCCTAAGTTTGGTGTAGTCAATAAATGAGCATGAGTTAATCCGAGAAATTTGCGTGAAAATAAATAGCAGATGTAGTCAAACAACAATACAGCATGGTCACTGCGCCCTAAAAGGATTGTCGTCAAAGTCGTTTCCATCGTCAGTTACTCGTTAGCTAACATCAATTCCAGAACCAATGATGACTGGTTAGCTACAAACTTCAATGGTTCCTTCCTAAAATTGTAGATACGATTCAATAAACTGAGTGAGTTTCCGCTCAAACGGTTTTAGAGAGGTCACTGATGTAGCCAGGTTTGGGCAAGTGAAGTCATCCATGATGAGGAAATGCATGAAATTCAATGGCAGAATACGGTACATGACTCGGAAAGGTGTCCGATTGACTGAGTCTGTTTGGATGTATGATAACGGTACACCATATTCATCAATCCATTATCACATTGCGACAGTCTCACCAAAATGAGTCAGAATTTGCAGCAGGATAGTCAACTATCTCAGGTACTCTCGTAGGACAACCAGGTCTGAACAACATCATGCCGGGTAAGCGTAATTCTGAGTCCAAAATATCGGTTGTCAACCGAATTTCGATAACTGCAATAATGTCTCACTGACCAGGCAGGTAACGCGAGTTCCACTTCTGAAAATTGGCTGAGTAAACCTTGGTGTAGCAACAATAATGTTCATAGCGGAGCAGAAACTCGTCGGGATGCGCGTAGTAGTAGTAGTAGTAGTAGTAGTAGTAATAGTAATAGTAGTAGTAGTAGTAGTAGTAGTAGTAGTAGTAGTATATATGATCGTTTGCATCCGGCACAATCATTCATTTTTTGTTTGTCTGCTATGAATTACGCCAATATTTTTCCTGTTTCTTCAAAAATTCATTTCTCCCAAAGTACTCTAAACATGCAAACGGCACATATTCTGCGTATTGTTGAGCTTTAGAGATTTTCATTACGATCACAAGGAAGAATATTGTTGAGCTACATTTGGTCACGTTATTCAAGCGATTCAAGTTTCCAAATTACCCAACCAAAGGTAAAGAGTTCGAATTTCCGCAAAGCCACTTTCATTCACCCTGGTCTTTGTGTTATATATGCACAAGACGGTGCTGGGAGGAGGAAGGTTGACTATTGTAAATAACGGTAACGTTATCGGTAAGCTGGAACAACAAAATGTTTCATTTGGAACAACTCTTCAGAATTCCCACAAGCACAGGGAACAGTCCATACGTAGATGCGCATGTTCTGTAGTTACAAAAGTAAATCCTTCGATCCATTCACGAATTCCGTGGGAAATCAGTAACCGCTTCCTGATGTGTGCAAACTCCTACCAGGTGTGAGTAGTACCTCACAACATTTGTAGCTTATCACCCGGCAAGTTATTAGTACAGTAATATATCTAATAAATAACGGAGTAAATTATTAAAGCTTTAGATCCACATGTTATACCAATTCTGACAGCGTCGCCATATCAATCGTGAAGTTCAATCACTAGCCGATTACACAGTTAAGTCGTTTTTTTTCTATAAAAAGAACTGTGAAATGAGTGTGTACATTTCGAAAGGAGGGCAACAATGAATTATCCGTAATCTCCTCTGTAATCTCCCCCTCTTTAAGAAAAGGCCGGTGAGCAGCTGTTCCAGTTTCATCATTCAGATGAATCGTATTGTATTGTATTATAGATGATTTGTGCAGGCGACTGTGCCTACATTTCGGTCAATAATATGTTCACCGTTACATTGGGATAAAAAATGAAATGAAAATACAACAATGCTAAAACTTAAATAGATGTTCATCTTTCTAAGTTTAAAATTTGTTCGTTACGGATTCTCATCGTGTCAGTGAGAATACGAGCCAAATAGGGGAAATGTTTACTCGGGAGGGCAAGCAACGAAAATTGGATCGGGTTGAAGCGCGGGAACGGCAAGCAGATAGATCGGGATTGATTGGATGACTGGGGTCACTGAGTATCTTTTGAGCGAAGTTCTCACATGAAGCGATACGCAATTTACACAATTTTGTGATCAGAGTGTTTAAAGGAATAAGAGAAACACGGTTGGAAATCACCAAACCGCGACGTAGAGTAATGAAATCCTTCTTAAGTAGACCAGGGAAAATAACGGGCGAACAATAAAGTATGATAGGAAAAATGCATTGATAAACAAAGGAACATACAGTTTCATGCCTCACTCGAACTTGTCGTAGCTTAGTATTTGAAAAGATAAGCGACACAGTTTACCAACACAGACTAGCATATGAGAAGACCACTGCAGATTGCTACCTATAGTAACTCCTAGGTATTTCGTGGTATGTGTTCTGGTGATGGGTAAGGAATTGATGACTGAGGGATCCAGGGGGTATTCGGATCGGGAAAGACTCAGAATGCATTCAAAGCACTAAGAAGTATTCAGTCGGAGACCAGATTAATTCGAAAATGATTGAACTTGCAACAAACTGTCGTAAAATGATTCTCTGCCCGATGGGTTTGAGATGGCTTGACATACGACCACTTGAAGGTCTTGGCTGGTGGGATTGAGGGTAAGTCACTGATGAAAATCGAAAATAGGTAGGGGGAGAGCACAGCACCTTGAAGGACTTCACAATTATTCACTAACGGTTTTGAATTAGTGCCGTTTGCTTTCGTCTTTTGAGTCCTTCCTGTGAAATAATCTTCTAACCTTGACAAC
>UZAN01043828.1:7558-20869 GCA_900618425.1 Echinostoma caproni
ACGCTGGTTGGGACATGTGCTACGCATGTCACCAGATAGGTTGCCACGGCGAACGATATTTGCCAAGGCTGGTAGCGATTGGGAAAAAACGAAGGGCGGTCAAGCTAAGACCTGGCACGAGGGTATGAAAACCCTATCCAGGAAACTAGGTCACATAGGCCCCGTTAGGCTCCCTGGCTGGGGACCTCGGGATGATGGTCACCGATGGTTAACTACACTGAGTGATATGGCTGGGTGTCGCAAACAGTGGCGCTCGTGCATCCACTCGTTATTTTTCTAACACCACTCTATATTTATTCCCCATCTTCTGCTTGAATTTGCTTCGACACTCCAATCTTCATTTCGCTCTTTTATCCAAATGGGCAACCAAAACCGGCGCACGAAAGTGCATGGTTAATGGTTGTAAAAACTGAAACTGCAGTATTTGAAAACTACTGCCCATGCTAAATTGCATGAATTTGGTAAGCCGACCGGAAGAGCAATATTGCTGCTGAGTACAGCGTTCTACGTAATCGTGTTTGGGCATTGAAGCCATTGCTTGAGATAACCGTCCAGAAGTTGACCATAGACTTTTACTTCTCTTGCACCTCCCTCAAGACGGATTAACTTGCTGTTCATCTTATGATATAATTTCACATGCATTGTGAGCTGGACAGCGGTCAGTTGTGCACCGGAGCAAATACCTACCCCCCGTGGATAACGACGGCTGATGTGAGCGAAGCATATCATCAGTTGCGCTTTCTTTGAAGCGATATTTGCAGAAGCAGGTAATGGATGGAAAAAATTCGGTTGGTCAAACTAAGACCCAGCATGAAGATATGAAAGAGGACTAAGAAGTATGACTTGCGTAAGGCTCCCCGGTCGGGAACCCAAGAATCAGTCTAATCGAATTGCAGAGACACGGCATGTAATGCCTGTGTCGTAAATAGTGGCGAATGTGCACCTAATCAATTTCTTTACAGTTGCACTTTAACTACATTCGGTTTCTTCACATTGATACTGTTCTCAACTCTCTGGGTTCCTCTTTACACTTTCAGAGAAACAACACATTAAATAAGTGTTGATAAGACGATTTGGAATATGTTTTTCAAATTTAAATGAGTGAATTTAAAACTTAAGTGGGTCGTATCGCCAACATAGGGCATAATTCCCAAAACAATCACAAATTTCTAAAGGAAAGGTGTGCGTTTGTGTCAGCACCACGTCTATGGTTTCATCCTTTTACTCATTTTAGTATATAGTGGCTTGTTGGCCTGACCACTGAAATAGCCCATACAAATGCATGCGTATCACACTTTTCACAACGTTCTCTCCCGCCTTCTTACTGCCTATGTGGGGGTTTGACCCAAGGTATTTAAACAACAAATTCAGAGGACTGAAGAACCGAATCCCTCTCAACCTGATTCGCAGTTAACCATCTTTTCTATGATGTAGACAACATCACCATTTCAATCAAACTTGTTGAGATTATAGGAGATGCTCATTGCGATTCTGGAAACAAAATCCGGTAGGAGGAACAAGCTATTTTCCGACAATTCATCAACTAACCATTTGCGATTGCATAGGTCAGGCATTAATTATTGTTTGATCCGGTGTAAGGTGTACCATTTGGTATCAAGTAAAAAGTGATACCCAATCTGGGTCAACACTCCGAGCGAGCCTACCCTCGGAAAAGATATTCTTCCAGTCACCCCGCTGGAATTCGGTGGAAGAGATGGTCAAGTCAAGAGTGCACTTTATTCATCCTATGTGGACAGAATTTTCAGTGAAAAGAACTTTATCGCTTTTGTTTTGGCATTGCACGCTACTAAAAATGAGCTTCAAGATATGACAAATAGTAAATGAGATGATAATGAATCGGACACCGAGAACGCGTAAAAAATAAGAAAAATGTCAACGTGGAAATTTACATTAGACTGTGTATAAGTTCGTTTGATATTCGCTCCCTAGAAACCAACAAACGTGGAAGGTAAGGTACAACTGAGTTGTGGAAAGCAATGGTACGATTAAATAAAGGTTTAAATTTATTGCGGGTTACAGAAGTTGAAGTGGAGCTAGATAGAGCTGCGTGTAAGGGATGTGATGCATCGGACAAGATGGATTCACACATACAGTCACACGCATTCAGGTGTTGGTTGACAATGGAATCTACCAGCTCCTCATAAGATACAGCTCCATATTTAGAGATGCTTTCAGAGAATGTCTAATTAATATGAAATCCTTAGACAGTAGACCGACAAAGATAACGGGAGAGCAGTAGGTCCAATGGCATAAAACGCATGAGAAAATAAATTTGGAGATGATGTACACTGGCACACTCAGATGCCGAAGGCGTGAAATATAAAAGGTCAACTTTCTGATTTGTTTGTTCTACGTGATAGGACCATTTGAGGTCAGCAGACAGGAAACATCCAGGATATTTGAAATGTTTCGACCTTTCAACTTTTAAGTTATTGATCACGAACAGATGAACAGATGATCCAGAAAGAGTTGATGGCATACGGTCAATGGGAAACAAAACTTCAATGCATTTATTGAGGACCATTCAGATATGGAACTTATGGCTGATTGAAGGGGGTTAGTTGAAAGGTTGTTGTTGTGAGATGCACCACTAACTACTATGCCATCGGCATATTTAAAAGTGAAAACATTTGGGGTGATTGGCAAATTTTGGATATAAAAGGAGAACAAAAAAGGGGATAAAATTGTTCCCTGCATTTTACCCTGGTTTACAGTAACAGCAGAAGACCTAATACCATTGAGACAAATGAATTAGCGTCGGTCGGTAAAATAGTCGTGAATCTAATTCAAAAGATGTGGCGGGAGATTATTTCACCGTAACAGTGTAAATAGGATGTTTATGTCGACAGAGTAAAACGCGTTTGTGTAGTCCAAGAAACAAACGTGAACAATTTTATGTTTTTGGTTTATAGTGGATAAAATAGAATGTATAAGACAAGCAACCACATCTAAAGTAGAGCGACGCTTACAATGAGCAAACTGACTAGAATCACTGACTAGAAAATCAAGATTAGAGGATAAGTGCTTAATATTAATACGCTCAAAAGCCTTAAGTAATACTGAAGATTAGGCAACAGGCCGAAACTTACCCTTTTCTTTTTTAGGTACTGGAGTGATGCGCGCATCACGCCATGTGTTACGTAGTTTTCCTTCTGACAGACATGTATTAAAGATAAATGAAACGGTTTGTGTGAGGTGGTTTGCACATGTTTTAAGGACCGCTGAGGATAACCCATCAGGACCAGCTGCTTTATTTCCATTGACAGCATTTAACTCCTTTAAAACTTGCTCTATTGTGACAGACACAGGAAGGTGAAAATCAAGTGACGTTGTGTTTGGACTCGGCAAAGCTTGCACAACGTTTTTCACTGAAGGAAATGATTTGTTGAGCTCATTGATATCACATGAGACTGTAGTAGGTAAAGTTGAACGACCACAAAGTAACTTCAGTGCGTTCCAAAGCTGACTGCAGGATTTGACTCCTAGCATACAATTGATTGAGATGTGCTATCTGGCTTCTGATGTGAAAGTTGACAGATATGACCGTCAGTTTATTTCTCGAGCGATACGCCCCTTCTTTCAGCCTTCGTAACCCTTAAAGTCTATCGGAGATGAATCGGTTGGGCTGTAGATGAATCCTTTCCTGAGGGCAGCACACATCACAACAATAGTTTAGGTGATTGGTAAGGTTCTCACAGAAGACTGAAACATCTGGATCGAAGAGTTGTTGTAAGTCCGTACCGCCAACCATGGATTTTAACTCCATCAAATTGGTCAGATGATTTTGTCGTAAACATATCTTACGAGCATTTTTTTCATCAGGATTTGTTGCTTGCATTTACCAACTGACTACGAGTTAGTCAAGAGTGATGTATAGGTTTGAAAACATGATCGAGGAGTGACGCAGGAGAAAAGGTGGTTTACATTCTACAGAAATACAAGAAATGTTTCGCATGCAGTGAGCAAATATGCATTTGGTGGAGTTACGCCGCGACCGGTGTACATAATTGATTACGCCTCCATCTTTGGTTTTCCTTCCTGGAGGTCTATCTGCCCGAAATAATTGGAAGCCTTCGATCTGAACCAATTCGACCTCGACAGATTCTTGGAAAAGTAGCAGAAAAATTTTGGAGTACTCACCGTAGTGAAACAGAAGACCGATATCCGATAGCTTAGAAATAATTAAAGAGAAATTCGACGACAAAATAATCGGAAAACCAATGCTCTTCAGGTTTCGGTGCCCAAGTGCAACTTTCCAGCCAGCGCGATGTTTTTTCCGTTTGCCATGTGAATTTTGGTGATTCTTTTGACTTTAGTTCTCACAAAACGAGAAAAAGCACGTAAGGACGGTTCGTTGATATATTCCACGGATACTCGTACGGAAATGAAACTGAGCGCGTTGTAGGTTATCATTGAGGTCACCGTAATTGATACAAAAGTATATCTAGAGGTTGTGTGTGATGAAAAAACCAAAGATTCAACGATAACAAAAAAATGACACGGCCAATTTCAAAGGCCCCGCCGATGATGCATTTTGCATACGCACAAAGAAGTGTTTTATCCGGGCCTCACCTCTGCCAGGTGTCAACCAAATGCTTGATTCAGTTTCAGTTTGTAAAACCGTTAACTATGTACTTTCGTGCAGCGGTTTTGGTTGGTCTTTTGGCTGCCCATTTGGATGAACATCAAGGAGAGAAGCAAGAAAATTGAAAGCACAATAAAATTTAAAAAAAATAGAGAACTTCAGTGAACTATGGTTGCAAAGAAATTGAGAAGATGCACGAACGCCCAGTTTGCGACACTCAGCCATATCACTCAGTTCATCTAACCATTGATTAAAATGATCCCGCAATCCTCATCCAGGAAACCTAACGGGACTTATTGGATACGTCAGATAACCGGTCTAGTGAGACTGGGTGACAGCTGGTGCGCAGCGAGTGCTGCTGGAATTTCTGTCTGAATGTATCGAACATGTTTATCAACCAGTCACTTCTTGTAAACGTCCGCCCTATGAAACGCTTCAACCGACGTCGGAGTGACACACTGACGAATGCAACGTAGGACTTCTAACATATCTATCCATACTGCATAAAGCTTCCAAAGCTATGGATCGACCAACCATGATATTACTTATCAAGTTAACCACGGATGATTTCACCATTTTCAGAAATCCTTGAAAATGTCAGCGTTGTTGCGCGATCTAACCTATTGAATTCTACTTAGAAGGAGTTATTATATTGCATCTAAAGTAGTGTTTGAAGCGTTTGGTGATCAGTCGTCAAATCTGAAACTATTCTTTGGGAACATAGGGAATCAATACTGAAGTACAAGCCCAAAGCGAATCTCCTTACTGACCCGTTCAGTTCAGTTTCTACAACCATTAACCATGCCCTTCCGAGTGCCGGTTTTGATTGCTCTCTTTCGGCTGCCTATTTGGATGTGAATTAGGAGAAAGACAGAGAAGAGAAACTTTAGGATTTCATTGCACTAATTTTGCAGAAAAATTGACATGATGCACGAACACCACTGTTTACGACACCCAACCATATCACTCAGTGTCTCTGGCCATCGGGTGTGATCATCCCGAGGTCCCCATCCAGGGAGCCTAACGGGACCCGTGGGACCCAGACGCCTGGTTAGGGTTTTCATACCCTCGTGCCAGATCTTACCGTGACCACCCTTGACTTTCTTCCACCCACTACCTGCCTCGGTGAACATTGACCACCGTGGCAACCTGTCTGGTGACATGCGTACCACATGCCCCAATCAATGCAATTTATGGAGGGCGACCCTATGCTCCAGTGGGCGACCGCATTTACCTGAAACTCTGCACCTAACCTCGACATTGCTCGTCCGGCTGCCCCATCAGATTCGTGCAATACTGCGTCGACAGCGGTGTTCGAACACCGACAGTCTATCTTTTGCCTCTTTTCTTAATGACCAAGTTTCCGCGCCGTATAGCAGAAGTGCACGAATGGCCGCGGTATACACCTAACAGGCAGTCGGATGTCGCGTCGGCGCCACAGATGTCTCAAGTTGGTAAGTTCCAACCGAGCCTTCTTTATGCGTGATGCGTCCACCGAGTGAGATGTAGCTGCCCAAGTAACAAAACTTATCCACTGACCGATGCACGCACAGAAGGAGTAAAACAATTGAAAAGGGATGGATATGTTGTAGTACCTGACTCTGACTAGTGCTCCGGTGTAGTCATAGTAAATCACACTATAAGGAAACGCTAATTCATATTACGGAACGAAGCCGAATTCGAGCGTGATGCTTATCCACACGATCGAAATGCAGTACAGAAGAAAATCTGCGCGGAACTGAGAATCCTGATTCCTGTGAACCTTAAACAACAGTTAGTGATGAAATATTTGAACACGATGGAATAAGACAAGCGGCAAATGTACAACTTATCGAAGCTGCATAATGTAAGTGTTCCATTAAGGCCCATTCCAAATATAATCAATTCACCCGAACATGCATCACCAAAGTTAGTAGCTAAACTACTAGATCCGTTGGGAATCGCGCTTTCTCGGCGTAATGCCAGTGGCACGAATTAGAGGCATCTTTGATTAGGGACTGGAATCTTTTCATAAGGACATGATTCACAATTTTATGGAGAGGATGCTGAGGTGTTTGGGAGTGTTGAAACAGAAAGGTCAATGCACCTGGTAGCAGACTGGCTTCGGTGGTGCAATACTTTTGTATTGATTCAAACTGTTTATTTTCTGCATATTTTCCTTCAACTTAAAGGTTTAATGAAATTCCATATTTCGGCTTTTACTCGGTTTTCGTTTAGGTTCTCAAAAGCGTTAAACACCATGTACATAAGAGAAAAGATGAACCGAAAATCCAGAATGAGGAACGTGTGCAATACGTTTTCGCGGAGTTCATGTACATTTCACAAGCTTCAGCCAATCTCATACAAAATTGGTTTTATTCACACACCATTGAACAGAAAAGTTGAAATATGCACAGGAGACTCTCCATATGACGAAATTGATGCCTCAAAAAAGGTAGTAAAAACACATGGATATACAATTGCATTTATTGCTACAAATGCTAGAGCAAAACCAAAAGCACAGAAAACAACAACTACCTCAAAAATGAAAGCTCTCCGGAATTTTCTACGTAAAATGTGGCAATGTGATCGCATCAACCGATAAGTTAATAAGCGGTTGAACTTTGCCGTCAAAAGCACCTACTGCCCCAGTCGACCTGCTCGTCGTATTCACTACCACCACCTGGATACTAACCAACATCATCGGTAAAAGAACGGTTATCCTCACCTGTTGTCAAATCTAACTGCATTTAGCAATTCCGATGAGGACGCTCAGTCATCTATACAGCAGGTCAGAGAACCAGTTACGTCACCGAATAACCGAACACATTCAGTTGTGGCTTAAGAAAGCGATGAATAATTCAGCCAATTAAAAACGGCGAACGACAAGTTGGAAACTATTACGTCGTCAACTAGGTCAAAATGCATTTGGTGGGGTCAAGCTTCATTATAAATTGAGAAAGTAATCTTATTTAAGTTTCATAAGCGACCATTACTCGTACTTCGATCATCACACCCATGTATTAGGGAGTTCGGAGGATTGCTGTGTAGAGTGTGGCGATAGCAGTAGGAGATAGAGTGTTCCTAAGAACTATTTGGGGAACCAAGTTGAATATTATGCAGGTGGATTTCGATTGCTTTTGTTTCGGCCATGATGCGACTGCTAAAAACGGTAGATGGACATATATGAACAAAACAGAGGCGGTGAAACACATCCACATGGTTTGATTCTACTAGATGCGAAAGGATCGAACTCTAGACAAACATCCATCTCACTATTCACCCCAGCCAACCCATGCTCGTGAACTCGTTCACACAAAGGTCTACTCCAGTGACCAGTTTGTGGCATCCCAGAGGAACAGGCGAATGAGTACACTCAGAAAAAGCATGAGGAAATAGGCATTTTATTTTTAGGTTGGAAACAAGGGTTGCCTGAAAACTAACACAATGCGAAACTTCGCTGTTACTTTCTCCACAGCTGGTATCCGTTTGCCCGTTAGGACCTCGACAGTTATGCCACACTGATGTGAATGGGTGATGAGTAACCTGTGATCAAAGTCAGGTTATGGGACTGGGATCTGATTTTTCTCTCATCCAGTAATGAATGCTAAGACCGTCAAACATTATTATATAAATTATAATGTAAAAGTCAGTGGATAAATCAGCGAATTGAGCGTATGCTTTATTGTGTTTAATACGTGTGACAACAGCACATTCGTACATACGAACATCACTTCGTTCGCAAGACAAACTGAAAAGATTAATTAACAGCAAGGCGAAAATAGTTTTGCATTTGTCAAGACACATTATCAAAGCAGTGCGTAGGAAGGGAAGGGGATTCGTTTTTTCGAAACACTCCAATGAACACTACATATTACCACTTTATAAAAAAAAACAAAGAAAGACAGAATGCTAACTGTTCTGTTTATAAAACTGGCAATCCTTTAAATGCTGTTGCACTTCATCTCAACTGCAGAAAGCGACACATAACATAAACAAACTAAATAAAAACATCCTTTTTTCGATGAGCAAAGCCACTGAAAAAGGAAAAAAGCTAGCAGTCGATGAACGTGATCAAAACTCTGACCACCAAAATGTAGAACAAGAGACATTCCAATGCTTACTGGTACGTAAAGACACAAGTAGCGAGCGCTGTATGTGGGCGCCGGGGCGAGATCGGCAAGATCTTTGCACTTCATAGATAGAAGAAAAAGACAAGGCTAGGTATCACCACTGAACTTGCAAGCAGCTTTTTCAACATTTGGTTGTACTTGACCAATGTGTTCAACCTGAATTGTAAAGGATTCGGAAGTAAAACTCCGTTGGACGCGCATGGTATACGGATTGGACTAGGAATCTACATTCTTCAGATGAACCGCACATAGGAAAGCAACATTATTCGTTCATTATTGGATTAATATTCTGTCTATCTATCCGGAAAGTCGGGCTGATTCAAGAACCATATATCATCCAGCAGAGGGGCAAACACGGCAGGATGTGTAGGGTGGGAACCCGTACCGTGGAAAACATAGTAGCGACAGTGCGTGCCGACCGTTTGTCACCGGCTGTGGGGCGTGGTTAACAATGTCCCGGAAACGAATCACACCTTTTTCATATTCTGTTTCAGAATTTATGCGTATAAAAAGCATGACTGGACCTGAATGAACGAACTGAATAATTCATCATTCACATTTGACTGACGATCAGATCCATTCGGATTCAACACAGCTCGATCGTCGGCGCCATATCTCGCACTCACTACCAGTATATCGAAGTTAAAATTTGTATTCAAACTCGAGAACTACCTTACTTATTCTGTCTACCGAGAACTCTCAACCCATATTCCGTTGGTTGACGTTTGACGATACGCTACTTGCGCGATCTGAACTGCGCCTTAAAGACAGAAGATCACCGGTGGGAAACAATCCAGATGAGACACAATGGTGAAGGCTTAGCGACAGCCAAAACCACGGACAGAACAGAGCCCAATGGAAAACCTAATTGCTAAGTGAAAGCATCTGTGCGTGTGGTGGTCACGGTAGTTTCGTGTGATAGGTGAAAAAGTTGATAATATTCAAAAAAAGCGATGTAGGAGGAAACAACCGATCAATCCAAAAAGCGGTTCAGATGGCTATTTAGCAGTTCCACAGGATTTGGACATTGCGGTTGTTCTAGCGTTAATTTATATTAATTCATTGTAGACATTCGAGAAATCTATTAAATTTTGATATATACTACGATGATCTTGCTTAAACAACAGTATGCCACATCTTTCACGGGTTCAGGTTCTATGGACGAAAACTGCGCTCTTAAATGAACAACAAGGTTCACACATAAAGCCTACATGGGTGCAACCACGATAACTTCATCTGAACTGATTACTGACAAGCAATCAGTTGCTGATTACGGTTATCTGAAAGTCGTTCTGTTTTCCACACAATGCACTTTACAGAACAGAAACCAGAGAAAAATCACCGAGGTGATCGTTGATCGACGCATGATCCCGTGCTGTAGTTGTGTGGGTAGGACACCGCAGCTGTACAAGGCAAAACTGTTAGGGTTCAGTTGATTTGTCCCTTTATTACTAATAGACACAATGTGGGGAGCTAAACATTTGTCCACAGAAAATGTTTGGAGGAAACTTTGCTAGAACCATCCAGATTAGGCCCAAATCAACCGCGCTTCTCTTAAGTAATCACGGTCATATAAAGTCTAGATCCAAGAGATGCTAGGTTTCATTGCGGGGAATAATTAACATATCTGTCTGTAAAATCCAAAAAGGATAGCCCAGAGTCTCATACTGCTGCGTAAAAAATAATGTAAATAGAAACCTGTTTTCCACGGTCAAGATTTTGTCTATTTGCCGATTGTATGTAATCAATTACAATAATTTTCGGGCGTCCTTATAACTTATCAGGCACAGAGATTTACACTGTATTTGTAGTTGACGTTTTACTCGCAGAATAATATACCAAAATCTCTCGTATTTAGCAAAATAACGCTCCTCAAATGAATACTTATGCCCCCGTGCTCTGTTTACAGTGCATCAGTTTTGTTCCATGCATCATTAACCAAATTTAACACTTCTTGGGGGTTAGGCATCCTTCAAGAGAAAATAAATTTCCGAAAATCGTTCTGTTGTTACTTTCTTGCATTTAGCGATGATAGGCAATAGGACTTGTGTTACGTGAAGAGGAACTGATAAGAAAAGCAAATCACTCCCATAGTGCTGTAAGGCGTCAGAAAAGCTGCGCACAGAATGATAATAGGCACTTCGAAGACTCGTAGTCATTTTTTCTTAGGCGTTGTGGCAAACTATTGTCGCATGTCATGTAAAGTGCATCGCTTGCCGTACCCGAGGAGTGAACAACCAGCGACCACATAATCACTATGTATCAAACGATGGGAACTATGGTACGTAGAGTAAGTAACAAATAAATGGACAACAGCAAAACAATCATTGGTAAACGATGGCGTTATTGATCAGTTTAGATTCGCTTCTTGAACAAATCAATTGCAACGACTTCATAATTTGTGAAACAGTAGAACGCCTATAGGCCTTAGTGCGTGTCTCTATTTGTTCATAACTAGAATGGATGGATGAATAGGAACGGCATGGACGAAGATCAGGATATAGAGGATGAAAACAGTCAGGAAAGATCTTTCGGGAGAATACTTTACATTTTTTATTGTAAAACCTGCCTTGAGAAAGGTTACCCACAGTAACCGAAACGCCTGTGAATATAATTCCCAACCGAGATTTCTGTGTTAAGATAATAGCATTCAAAATAGTTTACATGCTTTGGAGCGGTGTGGTACAATACACTGCACCAGATGTTCACGGGGAATATGGCCACAAACGGACAGAAACTGGACTGATCAGGAGACGAGTTTAAATTATCCTCACTCCTAACCCGAACCGGAGCCTTTTTATGTAGGTTGATCGATCTCGCCATTAGTTTGCCACAGGTGAACTGTACACCCGTACATGCACTCAATTTGCCTCGTGCTATCATTCCACGCCCTAAATAAAATCATTATATGGTGCTGGGCTATTTCTAACTTCGCCTGATGTTTTTCAACTTCGATTTTAGCTATGTGCGACCACACCACTTAACTGCACCCCCAAATCCGATAGGCCCGCATTCCTGGGTTTGCATTCGCCTTTTTACCCCCTGCTCACCGCGCTCCTGCTGATCGGGTGGGTCTTGACGGTGTTCCCGGTCCATTGAAAATAAGGCCCTACTCTAGTGTTATACAGATGGGCTGGTTTTCTCTTGTTCTTTAAAATAAGCCCNACCTTCTTCCTGTTCTACTGAGGATCAAGAGCTTGTGCGCCTTAACCCCTGCACGTGTTTTGATTTGGCTTTGACCGCTCTGCCGGAAGGTAGAAAACGTTAAGACGTGTTCCCGATCGCCAGAAATTATTTATGAAACAACGCGAACTTCTGAGTCTATATTGGTGATTGCCATTCAGAAATCTATGTGACAAAGTTGAAGGTTTGGCCTCAGTTACCAGTGCCTTATACAACATTATCTCAAACATTAGTTTCAAGCAAGATTCTCTAATACGGAACTGGATTTGGTTGGTAACTCGGAGGCACCCAACCATAAACTTCGTTTGCTGGCCGTTCTAGGTGTACCAAACCCCTTCCAAACCCAGTCCCCGTTCATCGAGACCCCAGTTTAGTTAACTTTGCACGACCCTTTTTGGGCGCGGTGGCTTGGATTCTCATCTTTTAGCTGCCCATTTAGATACAGAAGTGGAGGGGAGATTTGAACGTTGAAACCAATGTGAAAATTAAAACAGAGAATATTGGTCGAGTGTGGTTGCAAAGAGAATGACAAGGTGCACGAGTATCATTGTTCGCGACACTCAACTATATCACTCAACGTATCTATACATCAGTAACGCTGCTCCCGTGGTTTCCATCCAGGAAGCTTTACGCGTCCTATATGGCCGAGTTCCCTGGTTAGGGTTTTCACACTCTCATGCTAGTTCAGTTCAGTTCTTACAACCATTAACCATGAACTTTCGTGCGCCGGTTTTGGTTGCCCATTTGGATAAAATAGCAGAATAGTGATTAGAATGTTGAGAGCAGATTCAAAGGGAAGATAGCACACTTTCATAGACTGCAGTTATAAAAATAATGAGTAGATGCATGAGCGCCACGGTTTGCCACAAGCAGCTATAACGCTATGTCTCTAACCATCGGTGACCATGATCTCTGGGTCCCCAGCCAGGGAGCCTAACGGGACATATGTGAGCCAGTCTCCTGGTTAGCGTTTTCATACCCTCGTGCCAGGTCTTAGCTTGACCGCCTTTCATTTTTTTTCCAACCGCAGTCTGCCTCGGCAAGCATCATTCGCCGTGGCAACCTACCTGGTGACATGCGTAGCACATATCCCACCCAGCGTAATCTATGGAGGTCGACTACGTGTTCCAGTGGACGACTACGATTACCTAAAACTTTGCGCCTAACCTCAGCATTGCTCGTCCGGTGTCCCCACCAGACACGTGCAATGCGACGTAGACAGCGGTGTTCGAACACCGACAGTCTAATTTAATCCTGTTCCCGTAATGGCAAAGTCTCTGCACCGTAGAGCAGGACTGGCCGAACTGCTGCAGCACACACTCGACCCTTCACAGACAGCCGGATGTCGCGACGGCGCCACAAATGTCTCAAGTTGGTAAATTCCAACCGAGCCTTTTGTATGCGCGCCGA
>UZAN01043829.1:13939-25292 GCA_900618425.1 Echinostoma caproni
GCATGTTACGCCAACAATCAGTCAATGAGGTAAACGACTGATCAAGAGAGATTTAAATGCTGGTACTAGCAGTGGGGTTGTAATTCCACAAGGTGGTGCTGGATCGAGGACAGGCGTTTATTGTAGATCACAGTTGGGACATCGCTAATTTGGCATACATAACACAGCAATCTCATCTGAAACATACGGTCGCAGTTCCTGGCAGCACACCGGATAATGGATGCAGCAATCGGTAGTTATTCTTTGAGACCCAGCAATTTGTCCTCGATGATCTTGTTAATTTTTGATCGTTCACAAAGGTGAGTAGTATCTCGCGACAGTAGTAGTGGCACTACTGCACACACCTATAAGCTTCGCTAATGGCTCAATCAGGCGTTGGATGTGCATTTGTGGGTGTGTGTATTGTGCTCCAAAGGTAGAGAATCATCCGGGAAGTCGTTCGAAGTGAATAGGGCAGAACGATGTGTGCCATGATCAGTCATTCCTAACATCAATTGCTGAGCAAGCAATACTTCCGCAACTTTTTCCAAAGGTACGGAACGATTATCTTGAGAATGTGATGCACTCAGCTATCGTGAAATTAACGAATGCAGGTGTTCAACAGGAACTTGCTTCAGCAGAAAATATAGGTATGAAGAAATAATTTTTAGGGTGATTTTCTGACGATTTCTCCGATGCACGGAAGGCTTCCCGCAGAGTTATGAAAATATGAAAATATGAAAATGGAGCACAAACTGATTAATGGAATTACGTAACGGAGTTTTTTAGTACACATTTTCATGTGATGAACAGCAGACGAGGTAAACACCATAGTCATGAGGACCTGCTATTCATTGATGGAAACTGGTAACCTAAACCCCGGAACTTGGATTGGTGAACCACATAAGGCCCCTATAGGTTGGGTGTGATATTGAACCGAACGATGCCACAGAGGCCTACCACCAAAGTTGGGTAGCGGTGGCGGGGCTCGAACCTCGGACCATAGGGTCCAAAGCACGCCGATGACAGCCACTAAAGCACTGCGTCACCATCACCCATGTCATTACCGGGCAAACACAGGTTCGGGAATAATCCAACAATATAACTAGATAACACTACCGGACATATAGCAAGTGCATTTAATTACGGTGAGTAGCCTCTCAGATATTTCCAATCCTTGAGTGGTATTTCACACATTCCCTCTGATCTTCGGATCGACAACTCTTCGATTGCGGAATTCAGATTACATATTTCAACATCTAAATCAGACATCATCCGAACCTGCGGCAGGAGGTTTTTACTCGGAACCTGGTGCACGGAACTTCTCCTGATCATGCGCGCGCGTGTGTTTGTGTGCATGTAAGAATGTTTAGCGTGTTAGTTGATGTGACCTTTCCCCACTTGGGTCAAGTAACACGTCATGTTCTGTCTTGGTTTTCACACTCGGCCAAGGCAATTAGAGTGCCTGCACCAGTCGTTTTTGGGCACACAGGTTGGGCCTGTAGTGTAAAGCCGAAACTGACTGACGTCTAGTAATTGAACGTCGAGCTGTCGTCGATAACCATCTGTTCCCCTTTCTTTTTACAGGCTATACAAGTTACGCGACACCCAGCACAGTGATAAAAGACAGTAAGATCGAAGACCAAAAATAGCACCCACACGTAGTATTATCATTTTGTATTGTAATCATTTCACATTCTTATGGCGTTGCTACGTTTTGCACCAATATAATTTCGTTCGAATCCGTCGAATCTTCTCCTTGATCGAAACATACCACAAAATGGCGACCCTGGCAGGATCTACCATGTCAAAGAAAACCGCATTCAAAGAATCCGAACCTGGACAATCTCCAACAGGTTTTGGAACCCTCTGGACCCTGTTGTCTCCGCTTCTGTCCTTACTTTCCTCCGTAGTCCGAGGCGGGCACGTATATGCTCAATCCTCCCCGAGTCTGTCCACGCCGAATAGGTTTGCATTGGGGGACAATTTCCGGCGCTGGGCTTCCGACGCCCCGGACTGCTTGGGGTTGTTTCTAGCGAATGACTGACGGCGCGTCCTGCTCTCTCTGTTGGACGGCGAAGCAAAAGATATCGCCCTCGAAGTGATCCGGGCCGACGACTCCATATCTGCAAATGTCTTCTCTCGGTTGCGACAGTATCTCACCGACGATACCGACATACTGATGGCCCGTTACAAATTCCAGACCACGATCCAACAGCCCAGTGAAAAAAATTCATACACTCATTTGACACGTGCGACCACTTATTTCCGGAATTAGACGATGAAAGCATGGACTTTGAAATCTTCGAACAAGTATGCGGTGGCGTCCGACATCCGGAACTCGTTAAGAGGTTTTGAAGACACCCGCCACTGATATAACAGGCTCACTGGAGGCAGGACGTGAAATTTAACACATCAAAAATTTTCTAAGTGAACACCCATTTGGCCTGCCGGAGAAGTTCGCCCCTATTCGCCCACCCAGGGGAAGGTTCGAAGGCACCCGAGGGTTTCGCAGACCGCAGCAAACATGCCATCCAAGTTTTCCCGGAAGATATCCCGGAACGCGTTGGCCTTCCCAACAGGGTAACTGCAAGTAGTGCCCGTGTTTTGGAACGCGTGCCGTCACATGTGGGCACAATCAAATCAGTGAGTTCAGCGTTTCTCTCTGATCATTTAACTACCGTGGTCTAAAAGGTAATCCCATGCTACCTATCATGTTATGGGGAAGAAGGTTGCAGGCGTTGAACGAAACTGGGGCGGCTCGTTCAATATCCCATATTAGGCATATCTCCTTAGATATGCCAGGGGTCAAACTAGTCACAACCGACAATATCCTCCTACACAGTAACTGCCCCGTGAATGACATGATAATTCCACAAACACTAATGGACTCAGACTGTTTACCATGGGATGTCGTCCTGGGAATGGATTTCCTTCAGGCGAACCAGGCCATTATTGATTTACCAAGGTGTTCGATTACAACCAGAGGCCAGAGAATCGCATTCACACAACCCCAAACCAGAAGATGGGGATCATTTCCAATGGGAAGTTAAGCAGCTGCTTTCATCACAAGGTATTGCCTATCCTGTCAGTGAGAAAATCTGTGATTAAATCGAGAACAGTGCTCCAGGATTGGAGCCCAAATGCGTCAAGGCAATTCAGCGTGTGATCGAACAGTATGCGGACGCATTCACGTGGAGTGACACTCAGCTGGGGCGGATAAACTTAGTGAAACATCGAATAGATGCAGGAAACGCTCCATCGATAAAGGTTCCTCATAGACGCATACCTGTATTTTGGATGAATAAGCTAGCCAAGACCATTCGGCATATGAAGAAATGTAACGTTGGCCTCCATTTATGCGTCGACTATAGGCAGTTGAATAAAGTAATCAAAAAGATGCGTTTCCACTGCCAAGAGCCGATGATCTGTGCAACGCATTGGTCAACCCGAAATGCTTCAGTACTTTGGACTTGGCATCTGGATACTGGCAAGTGGAAGTAGATGAAAAAGACCGTCCCAAAACGGCTTTTTTCACACCATCGGGGCTCGAAGAGTTCCCGACGATACTGTTCGGACTAATTAACGCATCGGTTACGTTCCACCGATTAATGCAACAGACGTTGAAGAGTGTGGTTCCAAACCAATGCTTGGTTTATCTGGACGATATAATCGTCCATGGAACCACGGAAAAGAACTACTTGGATAATCTAAAAATATTCATCGACAGACTGAAGAAGATAGATGTAGTATTGGGAATAGTATTCGAAATGAGGTTCCAGAATTCGCGCAATACCAATCCCCGAAATAGAACAACTTCGAATCGAATAGCACACGACCTTTATTCGAATCGTATACTATGCATATTCAATGCATTTAAAGTGTACAAGGAATTTAGAGGTCAGTGTCACACATCACAATAGGCCTCCGCCTGAAACCGGAAAAATGTCGCTTCATACACTCCAAGGTTGCATACCTAGGACACACCATTTCGTCAGCAAGGGTCCACACAAACTCGAAGAAAATCGAACAAGTACAATCCTGGCCTACACCACAGAGTTTGGAAGAATTTATAAGCTTCTTAGGACTAGCGTCCTACTACGGGCGATTCATGGCCAATTTTGCCTGAATTGCATCAATCCTACACTCTATGATGGCGAAGAACAAACCACTTAGATGGGACACCGAACGCGAAAGGTCATTTCAAACACTCAGATAACTTCTTGGTTCAGCACCCATTTTGGCACTCCTTGACACGTCTCCGTCCGCTGGACACAGATGCTAGCGACACTGCAATCGGCACAGTACTGTCGCAAATAGGGCGAGACTGATTCAACACGTTATAGCCTAAGGGAGCCGATGATTGAGCAAAAGTGAAAGGAACTACTGTACCACTCGAAAAATGTTGGCACAGGCATTCTTTCTGAGACACTGCAGGCACTATCTAGTCGGCCGGTTATTCATTGTCCGTACTGACCACGAATCCCTAAGCTGGCTATAAAATTTCAAAGATGCTGAAGGTCAAATGGTGCGGTGGCAAGAAATAATCCAAGAGTACGACTTCTACTGTTACCACAAACCCGGAGAAAAGCACACCAACGCCGATGCGCTGTCGCGAAGCCCTTCCCGCCACCATGGCGATTGTCCAACCTGCGCCAACCTATACGTAGCAACAGTGTGGCTGCAACGGGCTTATTACGGGCGTTGGCAAACAGTCCAGAAACGGTGCTCATCTACGACGGACTACTCTCAGGCGGTGACTGACTGACCAGCCGTGATATGGAAGTAAAGAGCTACGACAGCCGATGCCTTTGGTCGATGTGGAACCAGTTGAAAATGGTGGAAGGAGTGATGTTTGTCCCCTGCAATTCAGACTATATATCACGAATAGGGGTATCGCAGACACTGGTTCGCGAAGTTCTGCCAGACCTACATACAGAGTTAAGTCACGCGGGTATCAACAAACTGGAGTTTGCAGTGAGACAACGCTCTGGGGGACCGCACCTACATAGGGACGTCGTAAAATTCTGCAATGCATGTGAACTATGTGGCAGTTTCAAATTCCGTCCCACAGTAATCTGGCACCAATCTAGACAATCACTGCTGGATACCCGAATGAAATGTTCGGTATCGACATAATCGGACCCGTGCCGGACACGCTAATGAACCATAAGTACATTCTTGTACTGGTTGACTACTTCACTAAACGGTGTGAAGCCATACCCCTGAAACAAGCGGACGCTGTGACTGTAACAGACGCCATACTAGAAAGATGGATTTACAAATGGGGTGCACCCGGACAGCTGCACTCACACCGTGGATCGAATTTTGAAAGCGCTTTACTGCGGGAAGTGTGCAAAGCCCCGGGCATAGACAAGACGAGAATAACGGCCTATCATCCCCAGGGAAACGGCCAGGTGGGAAAAAAAGCGCTCTCTAAAATCCCTGCTGAATGACTTCACAGAAACCAACCCCAGTGAGTGGGACCGCGTACTGTTACGCTGCCTGCTGACGTATAACAATACAATCCAACGATCCACGGACCAGGCACTACACTTCCTGTGGACTGGCTGAGAGATAAGACTTCCGAGCGACATTCGACTACCAACTATCGGCCGCCAGCCACTGATGGTCACATAGTACGTATCTAAGATGATCGACTTACTAAGAACAGCAAACCAGATGGCCCGCACCCACCTCGAAGCATTGTAGAGATACCAGAAGGATTACTACGACAAGAAGTGCTTTGGAGCTCATTACGAGCAGGCGGTATGGTTTCGCAAGACACAGACATCTCCGGTAGTACCAGCGAAACTCTATACAGAATGGCGCTGACCCTTTGTTGTAGAATGATTACTATCGTAAACAAACTGTGGAATTCGGGAAGTTGGATCGATACAGCCAACCTTGCGGCACACTTCAACAAATTCAAACCATACCTACCACATTGTAATGATTGTGGTAGTAGTAGTAGTAGTAGTAGTAGTAGTAATAGTAGTAGTAGTAGTAGTAGTAGTAGTACGCAAGGAACTTGGAACACAAACCACGCAATAGGAAACACCGGACACTAATCAGGCATCAGCTATCAAGAACTGGATTACGAAAGCGCTGAACCGCAATGGCACGAGCTCGCAATATCCTATCTGAACGAGACGCGAGAAAAAGGCCACAAGAATGGTAGTTCGTAGTTCGTTTATTGAAAGAAATGAGTGCGATTAAATAACACGTACAAAAGAAGATCATTGGTTATCTAGGCTTCTACTAATCGTATTGCAGTATTGCTTGCATGACTTTGCTTCTGTCTGCACTGTGTCGGATTGGCTGTCACGATCCACCAATGGCATGTAGTCAGAAGCCGTACGGGTGTCAGCGACGTCATCTTTCTAATTTGATTGATCGCAGGTGTCCAGAAACTGTAACGCGCCGCTCCAGGGTAGGCGTCATCACGTAGGCCTGGATCAACACACACACACCGCGCCGGAGACAAATAATAGCGAAAACAATTTGAGCCCGCCAGAGGTTACCGTCGAAGTAGGGGTACTGATTGAAGGAGGAATCGCTAGGACGTCGAGGACGACGCTTTCGGGAGAAGGGGGATAGTGTAGAGTGAATTCGAAACTGAATGACGTCCAGTAATTCAATGTCGAGCTGTCGTTGACAGCCACCTGTTCCCCTTTCCTTTTACAGGCTATACAAGTTATGCGATACCCAGCACAGCGGTACAAGACACTGAGAACGAAGATCAAAACAGCATCCACAGGCAACATTACCATTTTGAATTGTAAACATTTCACATTCGTATAGTGTTGCTACGTTTTGCACCAATATAATTTTGTTTGAATCCGTCGAGTCTTCTCGTTGATCGAAACATGCTACAGGCCTATTTAGCAAATGGTGATCACCTCGGCCATAGCTAGTGTCCAAAAGCGGGCTACCCTCGATCGATTGATTGGGTTGCGATAAACAACATCGGAAGCTACCTCCGGTTCTATCTTATGCCCGGTGTCGACTAGATGCCCCACGATCGAGCTTGAGATACAACTGGTTATTTTCTGACTTAACCATCGTGGATGGTGCTCCTGAACGTGTTGAGACAAGCGGCTTACCGTACGACCTATGTAACATGAGCCACAGACGCAATTAAAAGATTAAATTATGGTGGATGAGGTCAGTTTCGACAGTTTGTCCTTCACTTGAATTCGTATCACCGGTGATGTAGAGAACACTGATCTAAGTTTGGCTGCGGGGAAGTGAAATTTACAACCGCACTGAGTGATTGGACTGGTCTATCGTCATGTAAGAATTTTTTCTACTATATGATATGTAAGACTATGACTAGGATAATCCGAAAACAACTGTTCGCTCACAGACTCTTTTTCTCAATGCTATCATGGGATATTCATGGTTTGAAATCGATCACATAACAAATAATGACACTCAGATTTCGTTCTCAAATGATGAGCCTAGAAAATTTTAGCTGGATATGTGCCGGCAAACAAGTGTGCTGCACTGCATTATTATTTCATGGGAAAATGATAAGTGATAGAATCTGTTACATTTGGATTTCACGCAATCTAGTCCAGGCCCCGTAGCCCGCTAGCAAAGTAGAACAACCGGACGCACGGTAGGATAGATTTATTATGATCGTTCACAATCAAGCGTGTGTTCAACAAGGCATCCATGGAACTAACAGCCAATCAGGATCGGGCCCATGTCGACCGGATGTATCGCATAGGCGAGTGTGAGAGGTTGATCGATCTGAGTAGATATCAATCGATAACGTCTGTGAAACGAGCAAATTATCGATGCGCACACAGGCATAACGCACGTACTTAAGCTGCAGGCACGTATGCCACAGAGTCAGTTTCATACAATGAATACTTACCTTACCGCGGCTGCCTCCTTGGAAAGGTTAAACCGGCTCCGGACATGATCATGATCATGAATTTTCTTGGGAGTTGGGTACGCGAGACGTCTCCAGCGTCACTCGGCGCATTTTAATTTGGAGGACGCACCTCTAGGCTTTTCAAAACCCAGTGCAAACTGCAAGGCACCAAGAAGCAACCTCTCGCCTCGGAAGTGAGGGGTCAATGACTTTAGTTTTAAAAGGCCAGTTACGTTAGAAATTTGTAACGACACCGTCATTGGGTTTAGGCGGCTGTAAACAGGAATCAGGTGACCAGCATGAAACCCACCACACCGTGGTATTACCGCCGCTCTTTGTTCGCGACTGCTTATTTGTTGCAGTATATCACAATTTATTTACAACTAACCTTCTTTGGTGAAGGTATTCCCTTATCCACAACCCGGTGACGCGCCTGGTAGCATTCAGCTTTGCTTAAGCCGAGGGGACTGAAGAAATACTCAGCACCTTTAGGGGTACGAACACATTTCTCAAATAAAGCATGGCACGTTGGATGACGGAGAGTAGTGACCATTCCTTTTAACTAGCCATCCTAACACATGCCAGTGAAATGTGTATCATTTTCCGTATCAAGTTCGAACGATAATGCTTCTCTAGTGGTGGTATTGCGGTAAGCAGTCTGTATGGTGCTCCTAGCCTACAGGAGAACGCCAGCCAAGGGGGCTGCGCATTACAGCTTTCGGATAACAGTGGTGAGTCAACCCTCCCAGTTGACGCCGGTCTAACGTCTATGCGTAACAGTTTATGAACAACAAGCCACAGGCGAATCGCGATGATCAATTAGAAATCGTGTGTTCCAGACAGAAGCTGTGTGACGTCAAGAATAGAAGAACTAATAAACCTCCTTTGTATATGTTAGTTAATCTCCTTGATTTCTGTCAATAAAGGAACTGCTACTTATGTGGTCTTTTTCTTGCGTCTCGGCTACTTGAGATACAACCATTCAACTGCTATTGCGATACAGTGTTTCAGTTGCGTCCGTGATTCTTGATTCGTAATTCGTGATCTGTACCCATTCAAACTACTACAGTTTGGGTAAATTCAGTTGGTGAATTCGTGAGAATGCATCCACGATTATTAGGGCACAGCATTTATCAAGATATGGGCCAGTGGAAAATGTAAAGCACTCCTTGCCATGGTTCAGAAGAAGTTGGCCATAGAATTCACTTTGATGATTTTTAATGAAGCTATTGTGTACTACTTTCGCAGTTTTTGTTTGTATACCCAATACCGGTGTTCAGCCCATGCCATCAGCCATACTAAAACAGAATAAAGATAAGCTAGAATAGCTTATTTCAGTGATAAAGAAATGAGGACATCATCATTATGAAATAATTCATCAGAATTAGTCAACAAACCTTTAAAAGTCACAACAGGAGAGGAAACCCGCGAATTTCATTGATTGACCAGTTTCGAAATAGAACCGAACGAATAAGGTCACATCATTTTTGAGCATCCTCAATTAACCACCAGTCATTTTTGCTTGGTAATAGATGATTGAGCAAGCAATCCGAACTTGGAGGTAAGGCTGATACTGCAGGATTTCCGGATGGGAGATTAACATGTTTTTCATACATTTATCTCTACTATACACAATGATGGAATTATACTAGCAGAGAGCAAGAGACCAAAGTTTAACCATTGCGGCAAATATTTAGTGATCAGAATAGACACCAAGAACGAAACGGGAATTGAGAGTCCGAATCGCACTAGTAGTCAGTCGACTGCCGAAGTCTGCCGTCAACGAGAGGGAGAAAAATCCACTGAAGTAGCGGTTTATTGATTGAAACAAATCCATGCGATTGAATAATATGTAAATAGAAGCAACTTAAGGTAAATAGGCATCAACCAGTCAGCTTGCTTGTTCTCTTAGTCACAAGACTCCTGCTTGAGCCTCATGGCTTTCGATTGACCGAGACCTTGGACAGTTCCAATTTCTGGACAATACTGCCAACCAATCAGAATCCTTGCGGTTCAGCCGGAGGCTGTGAGATATCAAGAATGCAGCAGGCTGTAGACCTAGACTTGTTTACCTATTGCAGTTTGTTGTACGCATTATCTAATTCAAGTTGATTTTCCTCGATAAACTAACTGTGAGTTCTTTGGCTCTTTTCCTGTGTCTCGTTGCCGGGAGATTCCAGCCCCCGATTGCTAGTGGGATTCCTTGGGTCATTCGTGACTTTGATCCATGATCTGTGATTCGTCCATATTCCGACTAGCGCAATTTGACATCGCGCAACTGAGCTGCCAGTTATCCATCAATTGAACCTACATGCCAGTCTGTTCAAGATCTAAGAACGATTGGAGCGGTTCGAACTGCGGTGCAGCATTCTTCAGGGTGGCGCGAAGAAACAATCGGCGAGCTGCCGTACAAATTGGAATTTCTCAGAAACTCCGGCAAAACCTCTATACGACTCAATAAAGCGACTGCTGCATGATCACCTACTGTCCAAGGAGTTTATGCTTGTGTATATTTGTTGGTGATTTCAACAGACATGATGTTCAGAAACGCGCTCCCTTGAGCAGTTCAGACCATTGTATCTTAAAAGTATGTCCCACTGTATACAGCAAAACCAACCGATACACATTTTTAAAAAGGCCTTACAAGATAGGGAGTCAAAGATATTGTTCATCAGAAAACCTAGAAGGGCTAAGATCCATGATTGCTGCCACTGATTTCCTAAGCAGAACCCTTCTGTCTTTTGTGAACATATTACGAACCACCTTAATTTCTATTTAACCAGTGTTGTCCACTAGAAACGGTCTTTATCCATAAAGGCAGATATTTATCACCGCTACTCAAGCAGCTACGCAGGCGGAAATAATAAGCTTATAAACAAGGACAAAGAATCCATGTCAAACGGCTAACAATTTCGATCGAAGCTGAAATAAATCGGTTGAAGAAACTGTACATCGACAGTATCCTAGGAAACTCTAGTTGTAGTGATACGTGGAGAGCTATCAACCGAATGTGTGGCAGTTACAATAAAAACAAAAAGGAAACTTTAATTGTCTAAACAGTCCCACAGAGCACATTTTCAAATAGAACAAGGAGTGGCGAACAAGCTCGTTTTCAGTTATTCGTAGTCATGCCAAATACATCACAATAAATATTACGCTGTTTATATATAAATCGGTATTCAATCATAAAAAACGTAAACAAATGTTTCGGGAAAGGGAAAATAACCTCATGGGTTATCTGGGGCTAAGTTCATCTTGGGACCGGATATGGAATTCTCAATGATCGCATGATTGTTAGGTCATCCGAAACAAAAACAATTTGTGCAGGCGCTTAAGCTCCCCTGGCCCACCCCCTATACACCCCATATTCCGAGTGGTCCCAACGATCGGATGACCTAACAATCATGCGATCATTGAGAATTCCATATCCGGTCCCAAGATGAACTTAGCCCCAGATAACCCATGAGGTTATTTTCCCTTTCCCGAAAC
>UZAN01043830.1:8233-23917 GCA_900618425.1 Echinostoma caproni
GTTTGTGGCTAAAGGAATGCTGGTCAAGGTTAGAGGATTGTGGTTATTGACTGAAGCATGAATTACGTCATAGTTTGAGAAGTCTGTGGCAATTCACGATTTGAACTCCGTTCAAATAAAATAAAAATTAAAAATAAATATAAATATAAATTTTTTTAACATTCGTTGACCTCAGAATATACCGATAGTTTTTGTTCTGACTCGTCTACAGCGGTGTGACCAAAGGTTGTGCGTCGAGGCTAAAGGACTGCGGGTCGTGGCTAAAGCATTGCGGGTTTTGGCTAAAGGATTGTGGGTTTTGGCTAAAGGATTACGGGTCGAGGCTAAAGGACTGCGGGTTTTGGCTAAAGCTTGATGGGAAAAGGTGGTGTAATGCTTTTTGTAGACCATCACACGGATCCATCACATATACATCTCTTGTTTAGCCGCAGTGCAAACTCATTCGAGCATACTCTTGTACAGAGCTGTCTGACCAGCTAACTGTTCGGTATTTGGGTTGTATGGTTGTGTTCCAACTGTGAGATCTCGAGTTGGACAGTCAGTTGAATTCGCATTACTGATGAGATCCAATCAGGTCCAAACAACTGAACAGCGATTCCTACTTTTTCACTTCACGCCTCAGTTACTTTGTGCACGTCGAACTGCGCAATGTTTTCCATACCCCCTTATGTTGCCGAGTTTACTACTACATGAAGAAGCAGTAAGTGTTTCCGTTTAGTCGTTTAGTATTTAACGCGACCGCATCTTTTCGTGTTCAATTGTTTCTGCTCAGTGAAGTCAATACACCGTTGAATTTCAACAGGGAGACTGCCCAAAGCTGATAGAATCACTCAATGTAATAAAATGTCTGGTATTGTGAATGGGATGAGGTTTACATAAATATCCGTTGTGCATATGCAACATGCTACTGAAACGCACTTAAATCACGGTAATGAAGTCGCCACTATATATTTATATAGGATACACGATATACATGTTGTATAGCCCGACCCATTTTCAGTTTACTGGTTTGTGTAGATAAACGCATTCGCTTTTGAGAAGCTCTTGTCGAAGCGTGTTTTACTGATCACTTCAGTTCTTTATATTCATCGACCCTTTGAATNACCATATTAATTGCTTCTCTACCGGATGATCATACCACGTTGAAGGCATTGTGTATTCGGTAACAACCGATTATCCCATCAGGCTCTACTATTCCAGACCTGGTCCAGTGTCTATCCGAATAGTAAATGGATAGACCAATCTGTCAACTGAACGGTGTTCAGATAACGAGGGTTCATTACGGTGATTCCATAAATCAAATCGTATATCACGTGAAAACTTTGCTTTACTTTGATGGGGAGTAGTTTATCATTCACTCACTCAAGACACCCACGCCTGTATTCCGGCCCTCCCCTTGAAATCTGCGTCGTACTCTCAGGAGGAAATGACAACAGAACTTACCGGTACGTATGCATATATATCCTCGCTCTCTTTGAGGACAACAACCTAGGGGGAAGAAAGAACAAAACAAGGCGTATCTTGGTAATCATCATGAAAACAGTGGTGGTGATGATGCTGACGAGAAAACGGAGAAGCAATTTTATCTCAAGTTCACAGACTGTTTCAAAAGGGTGCTCGCATGCGCTAAATGATAATAAATGAAAGCAGTCCGCCCATATCCACGCACAAAAACACAGGAGACAACTCAAATAACAAATGGATAAACGACCTCCCATCGGGTCGCTGCCTTAGTCTGTTTTGTTCATTCAACCAGTTAGCCAAAAGCTACCAAATCATTTGTTCATTAAATGACCTCCTCGTGAATCCATCACCACCCGGTAAAACTACTCATAGTGATGTGCGCATATTCCATTACTGGTCGGTAGTCGAAGATCAAATGAAGAATTCTTTCGGCATTATCACAAGAAAAGATCGCACGGTGATTATGGCCACGCGTCAAACCTTCCTCAACCCCGGCGGCTAGCGCTTTTCTCGTATTTAAGTTATTCTACTCATTCGAAATGAAAGCCCGGGGTAGAGGTCGTAGTGAGTGAACTGGTTTGATGAACGGAAGTGTGTGCATGTATGCAATGAAAAGGGACAACAACGAAAAGTTTCATGTACACTGTGTAGGACAGACAATAGTGAATGAAAGGATATGACCCTTGAAAACACAGTAGTGGTTCGGGAACTGTGTTTCATGCGATCACTGTAGAAAACGGGAAGAATGGCATAATTCATGATTAAAAGCGAGGGTCGGAGATAGAAAGTGAGGTGGGCGAATATTACTGATGACTTGAGGCACGAGTATAAAGCGCTTAAGGAACTATAGACCCTAGTCCAATTAGGTTAACTTTTGTTATGATATTCGTAAATCAGTTTGCTCAAGAAGCTAAAGAATTAGCATGTCGTCACACCTAGATATACGCACACAGATACACACACACACAAGCCTGCACTATCCCAGAAAGGAATACAGATTATACTCGAGTTTTACGTGACAAGNTTCCTCGGTCATCCGTAAAAGGGTCACTGGAACCTCCACACGTGGCAGTTAATCGATTGTTCTTTTTGTGCTCTCATGTGTGTGTGTGTGTGTGTGTGTGTGGATATCACTTGCAGAGCAGAGAGGGTTGGTAGCAACGGGGCCGTAAAGGTAGCGATCGACATGAGGGCAAGGTAAATTTGGCAAATGATTTTCCTGTGCTTTTATCAATTGTTTATGGTTGATTGCATGTGTCAGTGTGTGTGTGTGTGCAGGCAACGGTGCTTCAAATCAAATGATGTTCAACCTTATGAACAAGGGGAAGGACACAGTCAACCAGTTCAATGGACACCATCATTATGAATGTTCATTCTTACCTCACCCCTACTCGAACAAACGCGTGTGCGGCACATGCTCAGTTTTCGTTCATCCGAGCAAAATGTTTGATCAAATCCTTAGCATAACGGTTGCTGAGGTTGCTATCCCCATCATCATCATCATCATCATCATCATCATTATCTAATGATTCTTAGTTCACTTCATCGTCTCAAATCGGTCGGGTTAGGGTTGGAAGTGATGTGTGTGTGTGTGTGCGCGTTCACATACGCGCACAAATGAATCGGTACATACATGTGAATGTGCACGAACTTTTTTCTTGTTGAGATTAAGAATAGTGTAAGAGAAGAAGCATACAACCGAGATCAAATTGATTGTTTTATGACATCCCCGCCCCCCACGGGTCATTTTTCTTCTTCCCCTTACCGTATGCTCTCCTTACTTCGTGTCACGCACGCACGCACGCACTCGCACATACGTGTATGTACACAAATGCACACTGGTGAGAAAGCGCAATATCTCCCCCCCCCCCTTATTTCGAATCCTCAAGCTCATTTGTTTTAGCTAACAAGTTCAGTTCACAAGATTAACCTTTGCCAGCCCATTAGTAATAATAGTTTTAGTAGTGAATACGTTTTCCATTGATTCGAAAGATGAAAGGGTGGAGAGGGAGTAAGGATAGTGGTGATGGTGGTGGTCGCCATCGCAGTTAGGAAACAGTGTCTTCACTCATTAGAAGACTAATCCGACCTATTCAAAGCATCGTGTGTCTCCATCGTCGGTTGGTTGTTTTAGTGAACGCGTATTTAGATGATTATTAAGATATTTTAACCAATACAAAATGTCAATCTTTATGTCGCCAAAAATGGGCAAACGGAGAGCTTGTTTCACCACGTGGTCGTTCTTTTCAACTCAGTGTGGTAAACGATGCCCGAGTCTAACAAACACGAGGAGAACCGAGAGCATTATGAAGTTTTCGGTGAGTTCATTTCATTCTGTTATGCACATTTGACAATGTGCACTATCAGGGGTAAAGGTTTCCACATCCACAGCCAATATCCGCGAGTAAAGTCCGTGCAGGAATGCAACAATGACGTATTGCTGAAAAGTTTCAAGAACGACAAACCATCGCAAATAAAGCATTCCATTTTTCAAGTGAGTAATGATGATGAGACCCAACCAGGTCGAAACGGCTGTCCAGTGCTTCTTAGCTTTTCAGTTCAAGCTTCATTTACTGTATACACGACGAATTCACCTTTCAAATATTCCATATTTCATTAGGGTATTCATCGTGTATAAAGTAACAACCAGTCAGGTTGTCAAAGTTTCCAACCGAGTCATAACTCCGCAGACTTGTGCTGAGATAAGCGAAGCGTGAGGCCTGCAATAAGCTTGCAAAGATGGGTTGTGTTACATCGCGTAAAGGAAAAATGAAATAAAATCGATCAGTTGCCCGGTGGCCGAGTGGGTAGCATGCTTGCGTTCTGTCTTTGATGACCCGGGTTCGATTCCCAGTCGGGCCGATGCGTTCGCATTACTGATGAGACCCAACCAGGTCAAAAAAGCTGTACAGTGTTTACCAGCTTTTCAGTTCACATCTCGTTTGCTCTATACACGACACATTTCCTTGAGAATTTGAATCAAATCCTCCATTAGTCTCATATTCCGTATTTGCTGTTCCTTAGTGTTTATCATTGAAATATATCGCACATATTTCATGCCGGCTTTGAGGACAAACGTGGTGCCAATGCAGATAGAATTGTTAGGTTTAAGTACAGATTAGGAGGATAGATTACAGAGAACTATTTTTCTTTAGTTTCACCGTACATCTTTGAACGCTTAGGCAGTGATCTGCTGTTTAGCTCATTTGCATCTTCAGGAGAGCTGTGCTGAGGAAATGGAAATCGATAAGGGGAAGTGACCATATTCACGTTCAGTACGTCAAAGAACTGTCCAAAGATAGGTGACGTTTTGTATGGAGAACTTGTGCCAAGCGGTAAAGCCATCATACCTTCAAGCACTGCCGCTGCTCGTCCCGGATCGTTTATTCAGTGAACCGAGGTCTTTCTTATTCATGGTTAGCAGCAAATTGATGCCCCTTTCCCTATTCTCAATCTTGGGTAACGCACGGTAGCATACAGCTCTTTTCTTCTCAAGTTTACTATCATGGAGGATTTTCTTTCTAAATTACTATTATAATTGTCAGCTGTTTTTTGCTCCTTGAAACACTTTGTTTTTTAAGGTGCACAATTTGAGGAAATCAGATGTTAATTTATGACGGGCAGCTGTTTATTATTTGATTCAAAGCGGTCGAGGGTCACAGATTTGAGTGACAAGCAGTCAATGGATTAAAGTGCTCTTCTTCTTGGGCGGTGGTGGCCCGGTGGTCACGTCATCAAATTATCACTCCGGGGATATGTGCTCCAATCCCTCCACCACTGCTTGACTTTCTCTATGGTGTGTTGAATGGCAGCCATTTGGTTGGCCGCTTCCCCTTGCTAAAAGTTATACCTTTGTATATTCAGTAAAAGGAAGTAAAAATGAGAAAAGAAAGGATATAAATTTGTATTGCATATCATTTAGACATTTCAAATGCACTGTACAGTTTAACTCTCCTTAGGTACTGTCAACAGTGTAGTTCTACTGAGCTCGAATCGTGGGCTGGGTACAAAGTAGTAATCCGAAACTAGCTGCTGGAATCAGCCCAGATAGCCTGGTGGTAATATATGGGACTTTCAGCGACATACGTTAACAGGTCAATTTCTACACACTGTCAACGATTTCCACGAAGAATTAGACATCTGTGTAGCATTTCCAAGGCAGTTTGGTGGTATATATGACAACTTCACTTGCTTGCAGTTTATTGATAATCTCTTTTCAAATGAAAAGCAAAATTACTAATGCATACTAGGCATAATAAACAGTAAATGAAATCCTCACCACACAAATTCACTAGCTATTCGAACTATCCAGTGGGATATTAAAGACCGATATTTCTACTTCAAATCAAATGTCTAATAGATATCTAATGACTGTTTACCGTGTTCATTCCTTTTCATTTCAAATTTCAGTTAAGTTTTATCGATTATTTCTTTATAAAAGCAATTTTTAGGAAGATAAAAGCGGCTATTCAATGAACTGTCACGTGAGACAATCAAAAGACGAAAGATGGTCGTTGGTGTTCAATCATACGACTTCTCGAGGCAACATAATGGTGACCGACAGCAGTTCTTCATCCCTAACACCCTCATCAATAAACCCGCTCAACAAGAAGATGGTTTAGTTTACTATCTGTGGATATTTGTATGAATGCAAATTTGTGAGAGTAAAATATGGTGATAGCGTTATGTAAAATCCACGGAACGATGTCAACAAAGAAAACCACAAACACTTTCATACACAACCCTCCCCCTCACCCAATCATGTTGAATAATATCGTGCTTTCAGAGTTCGGGAATCGTAAAATGCAAGTAAGTTTTGAAATATGCGTCACGTATTTGGTGGTTCAATGGCGTTCACTCTCTCCCCATGAGTAACTGTAAATGAGGACCATGCACTAGACCACATGATTCACTATAGATCACATTAATCCAGGAAACCAGTTCGTGGTCGACATTCTTCAAGCGTATGTAATTGTTTAATGATAGTACCTATGTTTATGATCGAGAAGGGAGTGCTGATTTGTGTTGATCACAAGGGTCTGGGAGCTTTCGGAAGCTTCAAGTTGGGTGAAAAGAACAAGATGCCTGAACACAATGCAAGGGAGTTAAAATATCCAAGGGATCCAAAATAATGAAAGTTGTCATTCTGATGAACCCAAAGGTGCCATAAAAGCCTGTCCGATCAGAGATCACGACTTTATTAAAGTCAACTGCTGTGAAGGTGAACTGGTGCGATAAAGGACAAACATAGGCAGCCAGAAAACCAGTTAAGAAGAAGGCAATTCCAAGTAAATAAATAAAAGTTTCTTTTGCAAAGAAGCAGCCAATCAACGCTGCTACAACAAAACCACAGTGGCAGTTAAAATCCGTGATGCATGACACATATGGATGGCTGGTTAGAACTTGAAGGGCCAAACTGTTCCAAATTACTATTTTTTGCATTTGTTGCATTCAACAGAAAACTAGCTGTGCTACACGCCAGCTAACCGCATGGCACAATAAATTTTATATGCGTTTATTTATCTAACAACACCGTTTTCAACTGTACGGACTGGCACAGACATTTGGATGTGAAATCTGATGGCTCTCTCAATATTGTTTGGATTCATTTTAGTGCAACTTCCGCTCAATATAACAATGATCCTTATTAAGTGTCAGTATATCTGTAGTGGTTAAGCAGTATCAAATTGAAGAATCAGACACTTCGATGGCATTCTGCTTCCTAATTCACAAAAGTCCTGAATGAACTGCCATTATCAAACTGAAAACCTTTTTTTACTTTATCCAATGCCAAATGTAATCATTCTCATTATTTGTCCCATCCATCTTGCCATCAGAAATCGAAGATGGGCAACAGCTTGCCTGTCGCAACAATCTGTGCTGTACGCACGGACAGAAAATTTGAAGTTTATAAAAATCGGGGCCTTGTTTACGTAGTGTGATACAAATTTTCTGTGTGCAAAATATTTTGGTTTATTCCAGATGCTTCAGGTCAAAGAGCTTCAAAATTATCAGACTGTGCCGTTTCTTACCGTCAGCTGATGTTAACCCCGTACAAGATACCGCCAGTCTACATCGGGCACAAGGTGTTTCGTGAATTTATGGAAGATCCACGGAATAATGTCGAAAGACAAAAGTATAGTGAACAAGCTCATTTTCACAACTTCGTCCCCCGGCGTTCATAGTTAGGTGTGTGTTTTGTAAATTACTTTCTCTTAAAAGTGTACGTTCCGTTCACGTTTTGAATCCCACTCTGAAGTGAATGTGCTACTATTTTTACTCGGGCGCGGAGAAGAAATTTATTTAGATGTGACAAAACAACGTGTCAACACTTTGTCGAAAACACAGAGAGATTAAGGCAAGCAGATGTAACGCCATGCTTTAATTCTTCTCAAGCTTAGCACTTTTTATCCCCTCTCATTCCCCGCGATGAAGATAGAAGATCTTACCGTCACTCAGTTTCTTCTGTTGTTCTGATTCAGAAGTCAAGCGGAGAACTTTTGAATCTGTGGACGGCACGCGGTATACATATGTGAGGGATGCTTAACGGATAAATCGGATAGGCCAGGAAAGTAATTTCACGGATACTTCAGTATCCGTGGTGGCTGGGCCCGAATCCCGATGGATTGTACAGTAAGTACATTCAACTGTGGATCATTCCTATCAGCTGCGAAAAACCTGCGCAGAATTTTTATGTTTCCGAAGAATCCATATTTGATAAATGAATGAAATATGTCCGATTGTTTCAATCAGAACTGTTCGTAGAGTTTTTAACCATATAAGATAATCCTATATAAATCCACCAGTGAAGTACTATATGAGCCCATTAAAATGCACAAATTCGTGTGGACAATAAATACACTTACTAATGTAAGTCCTTCAATAGCAGAAATTGTGAGACAGGGTCGGTGCATTTCCTGTCAGTGAATTTTATCTACATAATCACAGATTGTAATGGATCTATCCGAGAGTTTAATGTGGAAGGATTGTCCGCAGAAAATGTTAATTCTAATTTTAAAAATTCGTTTTCCTGGATCTCTGTGATATCCACACATTAATGGGAAATTGGATTTCCAGTTCTGATTAATGCATACTAGAGCTTTCCTTGCGAATCCCCACCAATAATTAGTATGTATTTCATGATTCAACCACAAAATCGCCTGTCCATTTCGCATGTTCTGCTCAACAAAGTGAACCAAAAGTGACTAGGGTCAATTGGACCAAATAGACTGCATGTTTGTTTACGACTAAGATTCGCCATTAAATAACACTGCATTTTGACTTGTAAAATCCAATCCGGGACGAACTGGACCGGAAAATGAAGACCCAGCCGTTCCCATCTGGATCAAAGTAGTGCCTCGGTGAGAGCACAATCCGCATTCTGCGCTTTTACTCGCACAACGTGTCTCCTCCACACAGCCTCCTAGCTGCGGTCACACCTAACACATGCACCCAGAGGATGAATGAAATACACACACACACACACACACACACACACACCGTTCGGCGAAACACGTGCCCAATTTGGAATGTTTCTTCTAATGCTCGTTTACACTCGCTCGCTCGTTCGCTCTCGTTCGCTCGTTTCTGATCTGGTGAAATTGATCACCAGATAGACTATAGTAGATAGATGTGGGTAGGTGGACAATGGGAAAAATGCGGTTCCCTTGCANCACGGTTTAGCACCCAATACATACTATATGGGTGGGATACTGCAAAATCGAACTAGGCACAGCGCGTGCGTGTGTATCCGTGTAAAAGAGGGTGCCGCATCTGTTAAAACTCACGAATGTACGCACCAACAAAAATACACAAAACACCAAACCGAATGAGAATGCAAAACTTATTTTTTCCCATCCACCCGACCGCTTCAACTATCCATCCATCCATCCATCTATCCTTTCATCCATCTATCTATCCAAAAATACAGCACCACTCCATCCCTGAAGGCGGCATGACCGAAGTAGAACAAAGAGAGAGCGAAGTAATGCAATGCACCGCGGGGATTTCGAATACACGTGGTAGGTGATTTGGTTCAAGTTAGCGGCACGGGACACATACACACACATGCGAACAAGAACTTCCAAAGGAAAAAAAACTGTGAAGGTGTCTGTTGGATACCAGGGAGAAGAGAGGAGGGGATGGGACCGGTAAACATAGAAACAACGGCAGCAATAGCAACAACTTCGTCCAAACATTACAATCCACATGTTGGTGCATGGAAAATTTCAGGCGCATACAAATGTTTCTTCACATGCACGAAGAAAACGACCACGACCACGACGACCAAGAAACTTGCATCAAACCGCCTCTCGGGATTGTTTATCACTATGCGTCATGTCATGTACACACATGCAAATGGAAAGCAAACACCCACACGCATACATTAGACTTATTTGGGAAAGTTCACGCCTATTGTGGATACCAACCACATCGAGTCTCGGCTTGAAGCGGCTCCATAGTAGTGGTGTACAGATGAAATGTGAAGTGTCGGCCTAACTATCTCGATGCGGGGGGTTGCGTTTGTGCTCGGATTGCGAAGTTCGGTTCTAACGATGAACGGACGGTCGAACGTGCGCGCGCGCGCGCGCGCGCGTGAACGAACAAACTAACGGAAGAACAAACGACGAACGGACAAAATGAGAGGCAAATAATCAGAGCAGATAAACCGCAGTACGCGAAAGACCTGAGGTGCATTCACTTCACGTTTCTGTGCGTCACTGTGTCTTTGTATGATGAAGCCGTCAATGGCATCTTCTGGAATGTGCCCAAACCCTGTGATGATCAGTCATGAAAGAAGGAGACTATTGATATGACTGGAAGAACCGTCTACGGTATTCGGTGCGATTTGACAAGTTATGCTAAACCATTGACTGTGGGCGTGTTTCTCGAATGTTCACAGATAGGCTGTATCCTGATGTTATAATTCCAGAATAAGGGGCCAGTCGACGATTAATATTTATTGCCGGTAACAGTCAGGATATAGTTAAATTGTCGATTATACAACAAAATATCTCATTTGGAACAAGTTTGCAGAATTCCCGCAAACACAGAAAATGTAATGTAAAGGTCCACTAACAGCTGCGCATTCTTGTGTTCACCGTACCAAACAGCAACAGTTTGCTCCAACAGGTCTTATTCATTTTTGGTCGTTAAAAGAAACCGCTGATCGCATCTTTTTGCTTACTACTCACAAATGAGTAGTATCTCACAACACTAATGGTATTGAAGCACAATTAGCTAACAACTCTCCTCCTATTCAATATCTCAATCAAATGTACTACTTTCAAATTATATTGGTTACCGAATTGTTAACGCAAATCCCAGGATTGTGTTGGAAATTCATTATTATTATCAAGTTGGAGTTTCGGTTCTGAATTCCACTCCTTAGGTCGAGATATCAACGAATGCAAAACATCGCGATTCTGGGACGTCAAACTGTCCCTAACTAAAGAAGAGATGATCAAGTTTCATCCCTGTTTCCCTAATTGGTTTATAGTTCTTTCACACGGAATACTAAACCAAGGCTATGTCGACAGCTTGTGCGAATTAAACTTAGGCAGCCTGACACTTGTTTCCTGTTGAAAAAAAAACTAATGTTGCTGGCAAAAATGGCGAAAAGACCAAAAAGAAAAGTATTTTGAATGTGCACTGACGGGGGGCGGGAATAGCGTCACCACTGTGAGGTAGTGTAATTCCAACCTCTATTATTCGAGCTTTTTGAACTATATTAGAGACAAAAATGAAATTTTGTCGATCAATTACCGTTGGGGATAATTGTTTGTCTTTTAGCAGTCAACGGGATCCGATTTTATTTTGAAGCACCCATTTGAAATCAAATCCTGATCGTTCACGAGGCTATGTGAAATCCTCCGGATCGAGTTACACGATAGAAATCAGATTAGGTCATCAACAAAGATGCACATCAATGAGTGGCAACTGACCTTCGATGAGAGGCAACCCGCCTACTTACATGCACACGGGCACACACTGTCCGTAACTGATGAGATTTAACACCGAACCGCATAAAAAACATAAAACTTCCATATTTTTATTTTGTTCCCAACTGTGCTTGGTTTAATCCCACGATCACCACTGCGACCTCACTTGTGTCAGAGCACCTTCGACTCACTAACATATGGTCTCATTTTGCTCTCTTCAGTTCGGACTGTTTGATCAACAATCGGTTCCTCACTTTTGGTCCCCAGTTCACCAGGTTCTTGCTACACATACCCTGGTAAATCCTACCTATTCTTCTACCCATAACCTGTGTTTCAAACTGTAAACACAGATAGACCACAGATATTTGGTTCATAGAATTAAAAAATACTTGTAATCTCTCAAAAGGATGAACCTGGAAAATTCAACCAAATTTATTCAATCTAGAAAACAATGTTCGTAAATCTATACCGATTTATTGCATCAGGTGGTAACAACTATATAAGGTCGTTTCCTCATTCTTCACTACTAATCAAATAGTTTCTTCACATAGAAAGTAAATTCTATTCCTTCTTTCGGTCTCAGTACTTATCGATCAATTATTTAACTTGTTCCTAATCGCATTCTATTTTATAGGTCTTTATATGCAGATTAATTATTAGCATCAACGTTAATTATAAATAGCCGGCCGTCGTGTGCGGCCCACGTAAGATCAATTGTTTATCACATTTATGAAGGCTGTTTGTAGTGATATTGCGTCATTGGATAATATGATGCGGACACTTATAGTCACATTATTGGTTGTTACATAGGTTACAATGGGAGATGCCTCTGACGCTCCAATTCTTCCCTCCTTTCGGTTACCTAAGACCAATTTGTGCATGGTGGACCCAGGGATCTTTTTCGGTGGACCCATTTTGATATGCCATGGTCTGATGATTCAGGGTCATGAGAATCCCTTAGGGTGTTAGTGGTAACGAAGTTATTCGGAGGTCAGACAACTTTACTGTTGGCCTATTCATTATCATGTCTAACTGTATACTCTAGAATTCTTTTGGTCCTAGGGTTCTGACTAGGGTTGAATCAGTGTTTTAAAAGTATGCAGTTTTGTCCATCCTGAAATCCTACATTTAGGGCACCAGTTCCCGCAATCGAATGACAAGTCCTTGGGGCCATACTATTCCGTTGTTCAACCCGAATGGGCATGAAGGAAAATTATCTCATTTCTATTGTGCGAGTGATTATATAACAGCAGACCAGACAGAACATCCATATTTCTAGCACATTCATCATCATCGTACAGCAAGATACAGTGAAGGGCACTTCACTGATTGCTGCCAAACTCATAATGTTATCAAATCAAGTGATAAAGCACAAGATGGAGAGGGATAGGGCCTAATTGGAGGGAGGCAAAGAAAAAGGCTCTCGGTGGTCAACACGCAGAGTACACAATCTAAGTATGCGTACATAACTTTTCAAGCGTTCTGACCTGATGAGAAATGACAACAAGAACGCCACTGCTGTCAGTTAGTCACCAAATCCTTCAGTGTCAAATCAGCCAGTTGCAGAGTATTTTAGACCCCAACCTGGAAGACGGGAAACGCCGATTCTACCTAATCGCTCTGTGCATTTCGTCAGGCCTCGTTTCCATTTCATCTGTTGACATCCACGCGGTTTCTTCCAACCTGGAGCTGCGACTGCAAATAAGGTGTTGTGCGGTAGGTAATGACTGGGCATGCGCAACACGTATCCTAACCAACGAAGCCGACTAATCTGAATTCTATGAGACAACGAATTCTACATCGAATCATTACCAAATACGCGACGCTTTACCTCCGAGTTGCTTACACGTCGCTCCGTCCAACCCACGCCAAACTATGTAAACATCTACAGTCGAATAATTCTAGACGACGAATATCTTCCACGCCCAAATTTAGGATCTCGTAACCATAAGGCAGAACTAACCGCACACTGGCGCAGTATGCACGACCTTTCAGTTTCAACGAAACATCGCGTCTGCACTAAAGGTGTTTCAGTCCTCCATAAGCTGCTGAAGTCTTGGAACTGCGGGTGGTTACTTCACAGACTATACTACCGCCATTTGTAACGAGGCTATCTAAGTAGGTGAAACATTCCACTGCAACTAATGCTTAACCATCAAGCATCAGCGCCTGTGTAGACGACACCCAGTCTTGTAGCATCACTTTGCACTTTGAAGGTGCAAAGCGCATACTGAAAGGAGTTACAGAACTTGCTAGTCTGTCAAGAGCACTTTGCGCATCCTCCTCACATTCAAATTGGCAAACTGTGTCGTCAGCGTACTCTGAATAGCACAGTTTTTCTCCAGCTGCCCATTCAATAACGATATTTTGGAGACCACTGAGTGCGTTCTCCAGTGTTTCGTCTACAAAGAAATTGAGCAGGAATGGCGAAATAGGGCACCATGGACGAACACCGCTCCTGGTTCCGAACGATTTTCTTAGTCCACCGTAGACCATTACGCTACCAGAAGCATGAAGGTTCAGTGACCGTAATAGGTTTACGTACTTCCGCTGCACTCCTTTCAGAAGCACCGACTCCGTAAGAGCTTCACGGTCAACTGAATCATAGGGTTCTTTTAGGTCAAGGAACAATACGATTGTTGGTCGGCGATATATGTGACGCCATTCGAAAACTTGACGCAGAGTGAAGATTTGGTCGATGTACCCACGATCTGATCGGAATGAGGCTTGCTGTCCGCGGAGATTCATCTCCCTTAGCGGTGTCAGGCGACGAAGTATCACAGAAGTCACCAATTTCGTGATTATTGAAACTAAACGAATCTCGCGGTGGTTTGTGCAGTCCTTGTGTGATCCCTTCTTGAAGATCGAGACGATAAACGATTTACTACAGGACAAAGGACTATGCTCCTCCGACCAAATGCTTCAAAGTAAGCTAGTAATCGAGTCGACAGGAGAATCACCATCCACCTGGAAAACAATAAGGAGCAGTCCAACAGGTTCGGCTGCCTTTCCTTTCTTTACTGATTGAATTCAGCTTCGTACTTCCAGTTCCGATGGGGATCCTTTGTTACCACCCATGAGGTTTCCTCTGTTGTTGGAATGACCGCATTAGCACTGGGCCATTTGAACTGTTCACTGAAGTACTCTGCCGAGCGATGAAGTCGTTCCTCTTTATTGTGGATAATACGTCCACGTTTATCGCAAATGGTCTCATTGATCGGTATGCGACGACCTCCGGTGCTGCGTATCAGGTGAAACAGTCTTTGATTATTCTTTGATGTAGAAACTACCTCCATCTCACTAGCTATTTTAGCCCAAGAATTTTCGCTATCTTTCTTAAGGCTTCTTCTGAGTTGATGTTGCAGGCGTCACCGGTTTTTCAATACTGATCCTGGCAGATTGGGATCTTTCGTTTTTGATCCATTAGGATTACTGACTTCTGAGAGATCCAATGCTTTCGGGGAACTTCGGGCTCAATCCCACAAGCAAAGTTTGCAGCCGAATGCATCGCAAATCTAATCTGATTCCACTGTTAGTCCAATATGTCGCCGTTCTCCTAGCTCACGTCCCAGGTTCTCCTCATAATGTGTGCAGACCGCTGAATCGCGCAGACGATGATGAGCTAACTGAGGAGGCGATTTCCGCCGATGATCGATGAGTCGAAGAGTGAAGCACATCAGAACTAGTGCATGGTCCGATTGAACCCAGGTAGTTCAATAGGACCTGAAATTTGTACTGAACCACGCCAACGGTAGCTAATAGCTATGTGGTCAATTTGGGCCAACGTTCCCGTTGAACTAGAACACCATGTAGCTGTTCGACGAGAGCTGTGTCGAAAGTTGGTACTAGATAAGGACAACCGATGATCCTCACAGAATTGAAGTAATCGATCACCATTCTCTGTTCGATGGGCGGGGAGAGCGAAGCGTCCTCCTAGACAGGCTTCAGATGCGCTCAGTTTTCTAACCTGTGCGTTAAAATCACCCGCCAGCACTATAATATCAGAAGCTGCCACTCAGCCGAATGAGTTCAGCGAGTTTGTCGTAAAATTCGTCCTTTGGTGAAGTGAGACTGCAATTGCTTGGTGCGTAAGCGGAAAAGATGAGCAAATACCTTTTGATGTTGCTGCTCTTCCGAACACTAAATGAACCCTGTAGCCTCTGCGCACAAACGACTATTGACGGGTATACAATCTATCATAGAAGCTGCAGCTTTGTCGTTTAGTACAACCCCTACACCACGCTGACCCAATGAGCGGGTTTCGTCGTCTTCTGATGTG
>UZAN01043831.1:0-19258 GCA_900618425.1 Echinostoma caproni
AAAACCGAGGCCACCAGAAATAATCTTGAATTCTTCGTTTAGTGCATGACGCACCTGAATGATCATCATGCGGATACGCTAGAAGCATCCTAATGCACTTTGAGGGAACGACACATAATGCACCGCGCATCAGACGGCCAACAACCACGGATAGTTCATGCCTGCTGGAAGAACAGGGTAAGGACTTGCCGGAACTTTTATTCCTTGGAGGCTAACTATCTTGTGAAAAAATCTCCAATTGACTGAATATTGGTGCATCTTGGGTTTCATTTCTTCATTANGATTTGATATCTCTTCATTAGTTTCAGTAACATTTAACAGCAACCTGAAAAGCCCATTAGCTGTTTGATTCTGCCATCCGGGTCGATAAACGATGTTGAAGTCGTATTTGATTAGCCTGGGACACCAGCTGTTGATTCGAAGCCGGCGATCACCTTTGGGACCACGGCTGAGTAAAACTGTCGGTGCCAAATGACCAGTAGATAGTGTGAAGGGACGGCCGAAACGGACTAAGTGAGGTTCCCTCACGCAGGTTCGTATCCTGCCCCCAACGCCAAATATTGTATTTGATAGAACTCATAATATGCAAAAAAAGTAACTCCTTTTAATTATACACAAAGTGGGAGTATCATAATTCATGTACAACAACAAAACCAAGTTATCAGCCGGAGCCTGGCCGTACAAGTCTTCAGTAGTCAGCCAATCAATAACAAGCAGACACGTGGTGCCGCCTGATTGGTCACTGTAATCATGGTCGCATGTGAGGGAAGTCCGTGTCGTGGGCGTGTATGTTTCTATATCTATGCATGTGCGCCTGTGTATGACACATCGAGCACTGATTTTACGCGTTCAGTGATAACAATGCGTACAACAACAGTTATTCGATAAATGCGTTAGGCTACACAACAATAACTAGCCAAAGGTTCGAAATTTTCTCGGTCATTAGGTGCCTTGGTCAACTAGCTTGTCCAACGGATAGGCCACGGACGACGTTAAGCAGCACAGTTGTACGGCCCGAATGGCATTCCTCCACTTACAAGCCCCTCCTCTGGGGCTAAAACGAGATCAGTGTCCAAATCAAGCTTCGGTTTTCATCCCAGGTAGTTCGATCAGTCTAATCAAGGTGTATCACACAGGCATCTGAATCCAGACGTCTAAGGTGCCCAATACACCTCGATACCCCATCGGGGCAGTGACCAATACCACAAACAGGCAGGTGTGTGCGTGATCCCTACGACCCTCCTTGGTTGTTTTTGAATCAGGATTTTAAGCCAACTCCCGTACGTGAACAGCCAGGGGTTTACCGATCCGATTGTATCCCCGAATTTCGGCCTTTTGTCCTCTCACTTTGGTGTGAGAAAACACTTCCGTCACAAGTAGACCAATGAGTTGAGCTTCTTTAGCAGAATTGGCTATTTGAGATGTTTGGTCGTACGGAAGAATTTCGTCAGTTGTAAGGGACCGGTAACCGGTGATAACCTGAGATATTCATCCCTGACCAGACTGAGGCTTTAGGAGACCATTGAGAGCTGACTAAGTCAAACTATTCGAGAATTTTGTTTGCGGGTGCTTGAAATCCCAATTAGGAGTATGTAGCGCTTGGCAACCACGTCAGTTGTATTTAATCGTGAATGCCTGTATCTCACAGGACGTTGCTGAATTATGGCATTTTGTTTGCTTTGCCTTGTAGGTTTACCATTGACCCAGACCCAAGAAAGACCTGTCTGCTACCGCCGTTCCCCGTCGTCTTTCGTCACCCTCGGAGCCTCGTATCGTTTCGAGCTGTGAGCACACAAGAGCCGAGGGATTTATCCTGTCTCGTTCGTATCTTTGTTCACTCTGCTGCGCTGTGAGTGTCCGGTGTACGTTTGCACTGCAACTAAACCAATTTCACCGAATCTCTAATCCCGTTTCAGGTTTATATTCGTTGCTCCACGACACCGAACTAAGGCAAGCGAAAAAGCGCATCACTTGATAACCTAACTCCAAATTAAAAAAAAAATACTTTCAAAGTTCATCCCACGAAATTAAATAATTCTGTTCCAACTGAAAGTTTATGGCTACATTTCTCTAGTCAATTTCTTCCATCAGACTTGACCAAATGAATAAGCCGAAGTATGATTTTATTTTTCGCTTTTGGTGTATCACACTGATCGATGGTTCGACGAGCATTCTGAGTTCGACAGAAAGGAATGTTTCGGTGTTGTGTGTGTGCAGTACCCTCGTGGAGCTTCGCGTTGCTAATCTTATTCATGAAGTTCCACGAGAAAAGGATATTCGGAATTCTGCTGTCGACAGACTTAAAGTCAGACAGACAGCAGCTCAACCGCCATAGATCTCACGTGACGGGCTGGTCTTGTTATCCACACCGCGAATATTGATCATCCGAACTTTTTACTGATCTGTATGTGTCTAGTGTTCATCTTGGATATTGTTTCCACAAAATTACAGTCAGCTTGTTCTACACCTTTTCCCACCAAGCTTTAGCCAAAGCCCACAATCCTTTAGCCTCGATCTGTAATCATTTAACCAAATCCCGAAAGGTCTTAGCCAAAACCCACAATCCTTTAGCCTTGACCTACATTCCTTTAGCCTCAACGCACAAAATTTAGCCACGCCGCAGTAGACGAGTCAGATCAAAAAGTATCGGAATATTCTGAAGTCAACGAATGTTGAGAAAAATAATTTTCTATAAATGTTAATACTGCAAAGCTTGGTTAAGAAATGAGGTATGGGGGTTGCATGCTGCAGCACATATTGATTAGAGACGGTTTAACCGATGTGCCCGTATCGTCAAATCATTTCACACATCTCGTACAGCCTCAGTGTTTCTGTATAAAATGCGATACTCCTGGGAGTAAAATCTCAGGTGAACCTGAAACGATACATTGTTTTGAGAAAATGCGAACTAAGCATGCTTTCATGCGTGCGCACAATTTCTTTTTGTTTCACTGCTGGGTTGAATTACCGTTGCAAATACCGTCGTATCACAGGACGAACAATCCACCAACCGAGCATGCTGGACCCCATAAAATGAACTGTCACCTTTTCTGGATAAGGGAAATTGGACAGGAATTGCCTCGCTAAATACAGGGCTGATTCTGTGTACTCGTTTGTCTAGCTGTCTGTCTGTCTGTCTGTTTGTTTGACTCTACTTTTCCAACTGTGCGCATTTGCAGAACTTTTCGCTCTAAAGTATGCAGATTGTTTTTACTTTCTTCCAGGGGAGATAGTGCGTTGTGCGGGCTGGTGGTCAGTCCGATTGGGGTGCATGATTATCCCAGTTAAGGGAGAAGGGAGACGGGGCAATTTAATTCAGAGGTTTATGGCTCACGTTCCAAACATGATGTAGATCATGGATATTTCTGGATCGGGGCTGGTGAAAGGATTCCTCTATGGAAATTACGATATTGCGGGTCCAGAATTTAAAAAAAATGTTATTTTGACCATCTGGGAAAGAATCAAAAACCTATTCTACCAAACAACGAGACAGTTGTTGACAAGAAACTGAACGAGTTTAGAAAACTGACAGCCTGTCAACTCATCTGTTCCGTGCAGGAAGCTTCCTTGATGTGTAATGGAAAGTGAGCTGTACGCCTGCTTGTCATTCCAGTGTGTTTCGAGCTATCAATTCCTATAGGTATGTTCAGCCCCCATTTTAGAGTGTAAATATCAAACTGATAATGTAGTCAGAGTATCATTAGTTTTTTATACCTCCGGGTACCATCACGAAGATGGATCCAGATCCGAAAAAAACATGCATGCATTTTCACTGAAAATGGCCGTATTCAAACCGGACACGTGTGTGTGTGTTGAAAAAGTCGTTCCACCGAGCCCAGTTTGGTTGATTCAATGTCCCCGATTATACATATATACGTTCGACGGACTGTTCATCCAGGACACTGTTTTCACCCGAAACCAAATCATTTTCTCCGAACGACCTTCTTCCTATATCTGTACGTCCCCGGTGAACCAGTGAACCAGTGAACTGAAGTGGGCTGACTATAATTGTGTCAAAATGATTTACAAGGTCAATGGGTAGAAAAAGATCAATACACACTGAACCTGTCAGTACTGGCGTGGTCTATGATGAGGTCGACAAGTCACGTGACATCCGATTCGGGTGAGCTTCGGCATGATTTGAACTCTCATCACACCTCCCTTCTTTCGAAAAATTTAACGGTACACAACACTGATAAGTTGATGATCAATCGCTCCCTGGAAGGACTAGTTTGGGTTGAATGTCGCTGTGCAGGTTGATCAGATGCATCAATGTCGATGCTGAACTCTGCGAGATTTGTGTTCATAATCCGATGATCCATCAGCAAATTTATGGGTATGGAATCAGAGGGGTGATGTAAAGAGTCGAGCAGTAATTTCCCTCTCCACTCCTCGCGTTGACGGCCATTGATTGGTTTATACCATCACGTGCTTCCGATTCTCATGTTGCACCGAGGTGGACGTCTAGAAAATGGGAACATGGAGTGCATTGGCGATCACTTCAGTAAATCCGTGAGAATTTTTAATCTCCAAGGTCTGTGTAACACTGTTCCGTGATGTGTATCACCCATTCGAATTGTACTGGTTTTCCACAATCCCGATCTATATCGGTTGGCTAAAAATGTGTGTGCGTACGTGTGTTTGTGTGTGTGTGTGTGTGTGTGTGTGTGTTTAACCGTAGACCACGGGAAGTGGTGGATTATTTATTTTGAACACACTACAGCAATATGTATTACACTTGTCTCTGATGATAATGTGACGCGGAAACTTTCAGTTTATGAGCCAAAACACCTACCCCTGAGCCGAGGCATCGATTGCCAACAAATTTTGAGCGCGGGTACAAATTTGGTGTGAATACGTACTTGAATTTGAATATTTTTTGATAGAATTGATTTATCAAAAATTGTTTATCTCAGGGCTGATGATTTCCATTCTCAGCTTAGAGGTTCAGGGTTCCAGTTTGCCGAACATACAAATTATCACACACTACTGATGACTAATCTAATCACACACACACACATAGAAGTGACTTCGGGAAACAAAATATTTTTTGGCAATTGGTATTACTGGGCCTATTTCAGTTTTACAAATCCATCTGCCAGGATGTGATCGATCAGCGCACGAGCTTTATAGTCTGTTAGCGTTAGCAAGGAATGTAACTTTGTGGAATAAGTCTCTCTGGCTGAGCCCAACGATGTGTTTTCTTTACGACAACAAACACGAATTTTCCCATCGTCCGTTCATTGTTTTCCGTTTTAGTTTAGCCATGAATTACCGTTCATTCGTGAAAGGCAGCACAAACTGATCGCGGCTGTGTTCACACGCAACTGGCAACCCCCGATATGCAAACCGAGAGAGAATTGGTCGACTAAGCAGACAGCAATCGAAATTATCATATGACACGGTAGAAACCGAAACTATTTACTCAACCCAACGAACCTCGAGACTTTACCAAAGTGTTGTACACTGAATAGGAGAATCATTTTGTGTTTCTTGGGATTGCCAAGCTGCAATTCTGTATCCATTTTGGCATGTCAGAACAGTCTCTTTTGGTGGTTTGAACTCGGTACTCGAGCGTGTAAACATCGTATCTGCTCTGAATTAGCCAAGTCACATGTGTACATATCACATACGGTTTCAGGCTTCCTTCAGGCTCAGCTTCTGGAAAATGAGATTAAAGAACGATAAGGGAAAGTCAAACGTTGGTGCCACAACTTTGACTAACTCCAGTTTGAATATTGTTCAAAGATTACAACTCACAGAACCAAATGTCAACAACCGAGTACAGCTCACGTCATACAAGGTTCGTCATACTCGAACTGTAAGGATGGAACTCAGCTGCTATCACTATAGGGCGGTGATTTTCTACTACCACACATGTGGTTTAAAGCAGTAGCCGAGGCAGCGGTGTTGATCGTTTGCGAGGTACCTTCGGTGATGTCGAGCCCTCATGAATCACTGTGTTTGAGTGGTTTGCGGAAGTCAAGCGTGTCCGGCGGTTCCTGGATGATGACGCTCGGTATGGTCACCCTGTGGAGGCCAGAACAGTGGACAACTTTGCTATTGCGCTAGCAATGGTGGAAGATGATGCGCAGATACGTCTGGACGAAGCCATTGAGCTCTCGACGGGATCAATCCGCAACATTCTACATGAGAAGTTCGGCATCAGAAAAGCATGCGCACGCAGGGTACCCATCAACCCGGTGAGGAACAGAAAGTACTTCGGGTGAATTGGTGCAGCACCGTGATCGCCACGTTTGATGGTAGACCTTCGAACGCAGTTCAGGAGATCATCGGTGTCGATGAGACCTGGGTGTATAGTTTCGACCCCGGGGACCAGCCAACAATCGACTCAGTGGACGCCGGTAGGAGTGATGCTGCCTCGGAAATTCCAATGCAAGTGCATTGTAGCAAAGCAGGTGGTGGCCGTATTCATGGTAAAAAACGGTCACGTGGTTACTGTACCGCTCGTACAGCAAAGCACATCCACCAGAAACTGATATGTAACCCACTATCTGCTGAAAGTGCTGTAGGCTGTTGCCAGGCTTCGTTCAAGGGCTTGAGCACGAGAGACCTTGCTACACCATGAAAACGCACCTGTACTCAGGTCACATGGCGTCGGTGATGTTCTTGTCTGGAGAACACATCTATGAGGTTGGTCACGCACCCTACAGTCCAGAGCTGGCTCCGCGTGTCTCTTTAATATTCTTCAATGCCAAGCATATTGTGCATGGAATCCGATGCGAGTCGCTTCGGCATGGCTGAGCTATTTCACTGAATGGTTTAAGCGCAAGGAACTGTGCATGAACGCAAGAGTTGGAGAATGCTTCGGGAAAATGTAATGCTTATTTTTGTGTAACGAGTAAAACTCATTCCTCAGCCCTCGTACCTGTCATGGTCCATAATTGAAATAAATAGATGCTAGGAATCATGAGCGCAGTGCACAAGCATAACTGATGACACGTAATCGCGGTAACCAATCAATTATGAACGACCGTGTCTCTCAGTTTCGTTTATCCCTTTTTCGAATCGCACTCACAATTGTAGTCACAATCTGTGCCGCTTTCTAACCGTCTGGTGGCTCTGTTTGTGATGAACCGGCACGGATGCACGCGCGCGCACAAACACATAAAGACACTTACTGCTGGTTCTGAAATTATGCTATACTTGTTTTCCTCTATCGATTGCGACATTTACTTTCGACGCAATACGTTTTTTCCCCAAAGTATTTTGGTCTGGGTCTATTTGCAAAGTGACATTTATTTTCAAATGGAGCTTCATACCGTATGGATTTTGAAGATTTTCTCGCTCACCGGGAACAACTCCACCGAGTCGAATACCGTCGACTCAAGCATATGTTTAGCAGATTCGGATTACCAGCAGAAATCGATTCACGAGCCACGAGTTCAATCAGTTCCTGAATTCTAGTGGTGTGAAACAAATACAGTACAGTACCATACAATCCGATTGCCAATGGTATGGTAGAGACATCATATCGGTCATTGCACAGGTGGCTCAGGGGCAGTTCCTTCCAAACAGGGGTGGTGGGTTCGTAAGAATTTTGGTTTTGCTCAGCCGATCGCTGAAACGTATTTGCAAATGCACTGAAGTCATATTTACCACGCGATCAGGTTCTCTGCGGTAAATCCAACGTAGGCGATTTGGCAATTTAGAAGTGTGATTAGACATCTTGGTATCACTTCATTATTCGATATGTGATCGATTTACCAGCGAAAATGAATAAATTCTCTCGGACTACCCATAGCTGAACTCAAGAGACCTCTTTATTTATGCACATATAACATACAATTTCAGTTTAATAGTGCAATTTATAGACAGAAAGACAGAATAGCCATGAATTGGGCCATTAGGACCACTATTAGCAGATATTCTCATGGCCAAATTAGAAAACGCAGTACTCTCGAAAATGAATAACACTGGAGGTGGCGAATATCTTTATCGCACTAGTGATCGAAGTTCCAAAGTATGAGTTTTTCGCCCTAGGTATGGACAGGATCATCTTTCTGGTGTAATTCGATCGTATGACATTAATCAGGTTGACTGGACTGTTACATGTGAGCAATATCTTCTCTTCACTGACTCTCGGTCTAGTGAAACAAGAGCGATGCGAAAGCCAATGAGGCTGAAAATTGTGCTGGTTTTCCGGGATCGATTGACTGATTGATTGATTGATTGATTGATTGATTGATTGATTGATTGATTTGAACCGACTATCGTGCAGACTTCACCTCCAGGCACATACCTCAGTTCTTCCAGTGAAACATACACTCGGAAGCACTATACTCGTGTTTCACTCCCCTTAGGCCTCATTAGGAGTACATATCCACCGTCCCGTCCGAGATTTGAACTCCAGGACTATTGCATAGAAAGTGTGTGTTACCACTGCGAACCAGCTCATGCCATGCGATGGGTCTGGACTTTGAATCCCGGACGGGACGGTAGATATGCATTATTGATGAGCTCTAAGGAAAGAGAAACTCAAGTCCAGTGCTCCCGAGTTTGAGGCTATCTGGAAGAGCTAAGGAATGTGCGTGAAGGTTAAGTCTGAAGGATGGTCAGTTATATTTGATCAATATCAATCATTCCATATGACTACTCATAAATAACTGTGAATCACATGTTCCATTATTCTTGGATGAATGAAAATTTGATCGATAAATTCCGTTCCGGGTCAAAAGCCCTAATGGTTGACTTGAGTGCTTGCAAAACTGACCGCGACAGGGCGACTTAGATTAAGTTGTTCAGACGCTTTTACAGGTATGTCTAACGAGCTGATACCTCAGTTCCTCTAGCATGCCGTCTCAAGTCAATTCTTGGTTAATGGCAGCATAACTGAAGTGGTCCCGTACAAGGGGGCGCATTTCGGGTTTCCAAATAGCGCGAATTGGGATATAAAGTGGTGCGTACTGTGCTTCTNAAAATGTATTGTTCACAAATTTCCCCTAGGATTCTGTCCTTATGCGGAACATTACCAGAATTCCGATTACTATCAACGGTAACCAATGTCTTATTAGTTGTAAGATCACCGTTGTCATCGTATTAAAAGGCCGAATTCGGACAATTATGGTGAACAACTAAATAGCCGACCAGAATGTTACGCCCATCTGGATATCGTAGCAACGATCCTGCAAACGGAAAGACACTGGTGGCACTGATCAGGTGAAACAGGTTTCCCAAGTGATACGTTTTGACTGCCGCTTCTATCTTCATCGCTAATTGGCTCTACTGGTGGCGCGTATCAATCGTTGTGAAGCGATTAACTTTGAGTCTGAGACCTTGGTATTTACGACAAACGGTTAAACAGGTGTTTCTGACGGACGAACGAGTTTTCTTGGATATCCGGTCCTTGTAACCACACATCATAGTGATTAGTTTGTATGTGAGTAAGGTATTACGATTTATCTGTTTGGTGCTGTAGCGGTTGCGTGCCTCGTATTTGCAGCATACATGTTGCGTGCATGATTTGGAAAATGGCACGTCATTTGTTGGAGACTGAATATCATCGTCCAAAACCCTAGCTTGATCAGTGAAAGCAGCCATTTGGAATTCGGTTAGTTGCTGCTGCTTCTACTGCGTGGTCCAGCATGTGAACTGAACATATGCACGTTAGTACTGTTATAACCGTTGTATCAGTATATTCGCTGATTCTGTCTATTTTTCATCCCATGTATATTCTTCCACAGTGGACGTCATTCTCACTCATTAGGATAACTACTAGACAAGGATGGGTTATAACAGTTTCTATCTAGATCGTTGTACATGAACCGAGTCTGCACAGTGGTAATCGGGTTGGGCTCGTTCCATAAGCCACATTGCATTCATTGTCCTCAGTGTTTGCGAGGTTTCCCTGATCTCAAAACAGTGTCTTGTTCTTATTTTTTATCTCGGTAGAATAATCTTCAATTCGGATTACCAATAACGTACGAAGTCTTCCATTTCGCCTGTTCGTCGAGTATGGCAATTGGTTTGCAAACGTTTCATCATTACCAGCCGAGGTGACATCATCAGTGCTTGTGAAGTGGCAGTGTTCTGCTTGTTCCCGTTCGTTTATGTATGTGTTCTTTGGTCACCGACTATTTTCGTCGCTTGTTCTCACTGTGTTCGACTCGGTTTGTCGCTGAACTGGTACGAGGTGGTGAGGGTGGAGGGTTGTTCTTCAATCTTGATTGCGACTTTTGTTCGTTCTCAGGTCACTAAGTGACTGACCTTTTTCGTTACGTCATTTGATCCTTGAGTTGCATTGGCAATGACACGTGATCTAGTGCTGATCTCGAAGATTGAAGAGGACATCAATTCAAATTCAAAAGGGCGCCGGATGCCTGGTGGTAACGTCAGCAAATTATCATCCCACCAACACCGCTACTTGACTTCCCTCATGGTTGGGTGTATGGTGGCCCTTTGGTTGACCGCTTCTCCCTTCCTAAAAATTGTATGAATGAAACGAATGAACAAGTCACTGCAGCCGGGGTTGAAAAGTTTGCAAACCAATTGTCAAGCTTGGCGAACAGGCGAAAGGGATTTCAGTTCACCTGGGCTACGAGAACAACCGATTTTCAATACTTTGTCACATACGAAGTCTCACACTTATCCGCATGTGCTCCGCACTCGCTTTGTTATTGGCTTTAGCAACCCGATCTGACCTGTAATTTCCTACTAATCAGATCGAATCAGTACACGATAATTGAGTTGTTGAGCTGTTCTACTGTGTTTACAACATCACTTGAGGCGCCATTTTCTTTTTGAAGTACTGGAATCGGTTAAACTCGGATAAATTAGACAGTCTGTTGCGAATTGACTAACCTGAACGAGCCCAAAGAGCGCCAATAATAATGTTTAGATTAGTTGCTCGCCTGTTCAGTAGTTGGCCCACTGTCCCAGTATTGTGATGTACTACTCACATTTGTGAGTAGTAGGTAACATAGATGGTGATTTATTTTGACGATCAGAAATGACAAAGCGAACCGAGGGTAAATTGCTGTGTCTCAAAGAATAACTATCGATTGTTATGTTCATTACCCGTTGTGCGGCTAGGGACTGCAATGGTATGTTTCTAATGCGATTTCTGTGTTATGTACGCCAAATTAGTGATGTCCTATTTGTAATCCTTAATAGACAATTATCCTCGACCAGCACCGCCTTCTGGAATTACAACACCAGTGTACTTCCCGCTGGGGAATTGCTGTTTATCAATGTTTTTTTTGGGAAAATGTGGTCAAACTTGTCGTTTACATCACTGTCACGATGAAAGATTGAAATGTGGGCTGCAACGACGGTGAGAGTGGCAGATTTACCTAGAAAACCTTTGAGTGCAACTAATGCAACTACATCGACCTCCAAGGGAGTATGGCAGTGTTTGCGTGGTAACCGGAAGCTCTCATCTCTCTTTCTCATTGACCACAAATTTTCTTGATCTGCTGTGTGATAAGACTGAAAGTCATTATTTTCCCGTACCGGATTCGGAAAACACTGCAACGATACTTTGAACAAGCAAGCAATAACTCGGCGACATTGCTGCAGGGTGAGCAAAATCCTTGGTTGGCTTCGCTATCCGGAGGAGTTCTCACGTTTTTGGAGTTATATAGATCCAGTTTGTATACCTGACCCCCCACCCCCACCCCTCCGACCACTGAAGAAGCATGGGGCGCGTCGCCCACTCGGGACATCACATCAGAGAGTGCAGGCAACATGATCAAGAAGTTTCATGGGAGCTAAGCAGCAGAGGCGTCGTCAGAACCATTTGGCTTTCTATTTCAAGGTCGCTCCTCTAGCCTCTGTGCAATCAACTGCGCCCTGAGGCCATTGGCTCCATCGGAGTTAATTTGCTATTCGACTGGTGTGGATTCAGACTAGGAATCAGTGCAGCCATGTTCATTGTTGATAAACGAAGCTGTTTTCCAAGGATTTATAGACTGAACAGTACAATTCTACAGAGAGAGAGAGGTAAAGAGTAAGCTTTTTTAAGTGATAATATGTCGTGAATCGATTTGGTTGGCTTTGCGTCAAATCATGTTCAGTTGTATATTAATTCAATCGTCAATGGGGTTCAGCATCAGGTGAGTTCATCCCAAGCAACGGGAATCGCTTCTGAATGAGGAATTTTTTATTCCCATAGGCATCAGTTAGCACATGTTCTATCTCTGATTGCTGGAGATCCATCACGATCATTCCTAATCCAAAACCGGAAATACCTAGCATCCTATCCAAACGTTTCCGGCCCACTTCTCTAACTTCCCTAACATCCTCAATCTTTCGATTGCTTCCTTCAGTACCCCCAAAAGCTCTCTCCAGTTTGCGTATCAGTTTAGCAGGTCGACTTTAATTACTGCCGTCTCTGTGGTTCAGTACGTTTGTAGATCTCTAAACGCATCCGCGAAATTTGTAAGATATGTTTTCTCAGATTTCTCATCGGCATTTAATTCTGCTCCACGTTCCCTTCTCTTTCATGAAATGGAATCATTTGGCTATCCCAAACACCTAATGGAATGACTCGTTGGCTACTTCCTAAACAGAACTCAGCATATTCGGTTCGGGAGACAAACATCTAAACCGCTCGTGACCAATTCAGGAGTGCTGTAGGTAGCGATGTTGTGCGATACTACTCACTTGTGAGTAGTACGCAAAAAGATGCGATCAACGGTTGTTTTCAACGAGCAAAAATAGAAGAAGACTGGTTGAACCAAACTGTTGTTGTTTGGTACGGTGAACATAAGAATATGCATCTGTTAGTGGACCGTTACATCACACCGTTACATCCTGTGTGTTTTCGGGAATTCTGCAAACTTGTTCCAAAGCAGAGACTTTGTTATATGAATGACGTTCTCACCATATATATCCTGACCGCTTTTGGCAAAAAACGAATATCCTGGACCAGCACCGCCTTCTGGAATTATAACATTGGTACTTTCTGCCTTACTGTTTTCCAAGTACGTAAAAAACCTGTCAGCAAGTTCTTCAGCCCAGTTATTTAACCACGCTGACGATGTAACCATTTACCCAGTCATTTCTGTGCCTGAGGACCTTCTAATTTTCTCTAGCAATCAACCTATCGCATAACCATGGATGTTCCGCTCGTTCTAGACCGTCTGTTCATTTATCCCAGAGCTCCGAATGCACTTTTACCGTCTATCGATCTGTTTTTCCCCGTGACCCCCAGATTATAACCACAGATAATCCAACTAAAGTTGATTCTGTGAAATCTGAAGTTAGGAGTTACCAATGACACATTTAAAGTGTTTATCCCATAGTTAGTTGCAACTGTGTAAAGCGATCTCATGGATTGTCATTTCAACTTCGAACATTTAGGCAGTTCAATGTCAAAGAAGAGATCATTTTCATTTTTGTTTATCTCAAGGTGATTTATTCGTATTTTTCCTCATTGTTCCTAATGGTTTTGCTGTGCTATTTAGGAGAGACTTTGGAATTCTTTATTACAGCCTTTCGATTATCAGTCGTGTGTTCTTCATACCGATCGATGATCTGTCTAAAACATTGTGCGAACTACTCTTGTCCGCATGTGAAACATTTGCCAGAAATATTCTCTCTAACCACACTCATTCAAATTGTGGCTCTGATTCATCAGCGCTTTCTTCGTACCGTTTATGATCTTCTCGCATTAACCTTTTCAGTCCCCTATCTTGCTAGAATCCGTGCAAACCGATAGAGAATGTTTTTTTAACTTCCCAACAACATCGGGGGTTACATGTTTGTACTCCTATTGATCCTCCCTTCTCTCGCAGAAATCATGCGTAATTTTCAACTGAAATGTGGAAATCTGTCCACGCGAAATTCTATGCAAATACAAATACAAACTGGGCTTAAGAATGTCCATGGAATGATAGTTCGCAATTGTTTTGATAGCAACGAAGACACACAGGAAAGTGACCACAAAGCACCCTCAAGCCACATGGGCCCCATGTTCCATTTCCACTATCTGTGCACTGTCATATAGCAGCCAGTCTGGTATGATGTTCACATATTCTTTTTGAGCGCTACCACCCCATCCACCCCCAGTTCAGCTGATCAAACTATCCTCCCACATTCTTTACTACTAGACTAATCCTAATCAATACAGGTTCGGTTAATTTTGTTACAGGTTTGGCGAATATTTATTTTCTTCTGTTTACCAATATTTGTCCCCAAACAGGATCCAATCAACGGTTTTATGAATTGATTACGCGCATCCAGATTGCAGAGAAAGAGAAACCAATCTCTGATCGGTATATCGTCCATGCAGCGTCGCTAGGTTTCAAATGCATTACTCATCTTACCGGTCCGATAGCGTTTTGTGATTGGAATCGAGCCCGATAACGGGATATTTGCCTAAAACCCGCCAGGGTTTTCTTTGCACTTTGTAATTATTTTCTTGTCCACAAGCATTTCACAGCCTGGGAAATCCAGAATGAATTTTCGTGTCTGTTGACTATTGCTTCATGATTTCTATCATGTTTATTAAAATAGCTTTCCAGGTGTTTTGATCGGCAATATTTTTTAATACTATCCCACTTTTGGAATTCGAACGTTCATTTATTGATTTCTCCACACAAAGCATCGTTTCACATATCCTTTCACACCCTGTTCATCCCGGGGAATAACGTTCCACGAAACCAAAGTTTGTCCCGAGTTGGCAACCTTTTGCCTGGTTCAAATTTGTACACTTGTTTATTCAAACGGGGTTTTAAAACATGCCCTCATCAAACAAGGGTCGATCGAAGACAAGGCTCTTTTGAATTGCGGAACTCGTCCTTGTTTCAGTCCATAGAATATTTACTTCGCTCACAAACGCGGTGAATGACACGTGATGGTAAAAATGTGTAACAGAATACAGCGCAATCAACCGGACGGATAAATGTGGGAATTGGTGATCATTGTCGGATTGGCGAAGTGACTAATCTCGCCTCAGTTATGGGCAATTTTCATTACTGAAGTCAACCGGTTCCTTTAGGATAGAACATCATGCGAATTTGAACTAATTGCGATTCAGAAGTAAGATAACAATACGGGAATCCCACCAATAAGATAAGACAAATAAAACTATGTGTTGATTTGTTCGATGTCCTCTTACTATTGAGCACGTTCAGTAAATTGACCTGAGATGCAAACAATTCCATCAATCTGAACATTTCTTTCTTATTTTTGTCTGTAACTACTTCTATAAATAAGTAGTCAGGTTCGGAATGATACCGATCAAATAGTAAGCCACAATACTATNNNNGTAGTACTAACGTCAGCAAGGTGCGATGCCCCGCAGTATGCTTATGTTATGTCGTGGATGAACACTTAGAAACAGTCCGATAAGACGATTGTGTGCGTTCATTAGGGATGTATGCTTGCGTTCTACCTGCCGGGAAGCTCCGGGTTTGGTTCCCAAGCGGGTGGATGGATTCGTTCTGTTGGCTGATCAGCTCGTGTTCCGAATATGCCAGAATGGATCCAATATAAATGCGATGGAAATCTTTGGGGTGATGACCGACAAAGAGCACTGAACAGCCTTTTCGTCCTCGACAGCTATGCGTACATTTTATGTCCCTGTCAGGACTCAAACCGTTGACCTTCTCCTCAAACCTTTATCTCGGAACTACACTGTCGACGGTCATCATCTTGTCAAGTACGCACTATTGATGAGTCGCGAACAGGACAAAACAGCTGTGCAGTGGTCTTTGTCGGTCATTACAAAGATTTCCAAAGTATTTCAATGCGGTATGCTGTAATAAGACCACTTCAATCCTAGCAAGTTACTGGGCGAAAGCACAATCTTTGTAGTCCTATGCTAAGAGTTACTTCATGAGCAGCATGCGGTTAAGCCAGACAGATTTTGACACCAAGGTCAAGTTTCGAGAGATATTCGGCAAGTAGATTGTGAATGGTTGACAGAGTCTTCCATTAGGCAGAAAACGTGACAAGACGGGAGTATCGGGTACGTAAATGTGACAAAGGGTAGTAATCATAGAATAGGGAATATGCTTTCCGGGAGATTTATTTAACCATTCAAACAATACCATTAATTATGGCGGAAGGAAAATCTATGGATGCATACAATCGGTTTGTGGCTATTGACAATTATCAGTTGTTCGTGTCCATTAATGTTTCATTTTATCAATTCCGTGGGCTTGATGTTTGGGAGTGGATTTTGCCACAATAAACCAAACAATGCAAGCTACATACATCTGATGTACAAGAGTCAAGTCAAGAAGAGTTTTATGCATCCAAAGGGTGAATTTTCAGCAATTCATGATTTTTACAGTGGATAGATAAAACCGATTGCAAACAAAAGAAGACAATATAAGAAATTACGCACTTTAGTAAATGAGAGAAAGATTAGTGCTGAAGATCTTCCTTGAGGTGGGTGAAAGTATTCTAATGATTTACAAGTAACCGAGCAAGGTATGGAATTACACTGTTTCTATATGTGGAAGAACGCACAGGAAGAAGTTGATATTTCGAGCGAGCTCGGGGATTTAACAGGGCTTTCGCGATATCTTGGTGCAGACAGTTCCCCTGATCACGTGTTATCCTGTCAATGAATGTATCACACGCGTCAAGATGCTCGAAAATAAAGAAATCAACTAAAACAACTCTATCAACTCCACTGTAGCGGGACAAAAGTGTGAGGGATCTCGAAAAAAAGTGAGGTTTTTTTCTCTCAGTCCAGGGATAAAAATCGGGGAGCACTCAGTATAGCCAGTGTGGAACAATGCAGGCAATCACAAATGTAAGAATAAAATAATGTGGTACGGCTAATTTCCTGAGCCTGTAAGCATAAGAAGACAATTTTTGAACTTTGCTGAAAATGTCAATCACATGGGCAGACCGGGACAGGTTATGGGTTAGGATGACACCAAGGTATTTACCACATACAGATTTGGGAATGTTTTGATTGTTAACTCTAAGATCAGGGAGATTGTTAACTAATGGAAGATAACGGGGACCGGCTTTAACACCAAATGGAACCTCAATGCACTTGCTGATGTCACGCACAAGGGATCGGGTCACAGACCAATCGTGAAGTTCATTAAGACTGTCCTGGAGAGGTCAAAAACCGTCTGAACCAGGGGATGGGCAACCAATCGGAATATCATCAGCATACTTACAAGCAATTAAGTTGCTGGGAATGAGGAGGTTTTGTATATACATAGAAAATAAGAAAGGGGACAAAATGGCACCCTGAAAAACACCGGAAGACTGTATACCATTCAGTAAAGCAAAAAATGAGTCCTACGAGAGAAGTAGTTGATTAGTATATTCAAGACTTCAGGAGTTAGACCACACTTAGAAAGACGTTCAATAAGCAGTTTTTGGTCGAGAGAACCAAAAGCGTTTGTATAATCAAGGAAAGCTAAACGAGTGGTACCAGCGCCATTGTTTAAGACGGAAGTAAGAGAATGAACAATATGAGCAACGGCGCCAAGTATGGACAGATGGGGTTTATGGGCAAGTTGTAAAGGGTCATGGGAGTTACACTGGGGTATTATGTGGTGCAGCAAAACATTTTCAAAACCCTTCAGCAACACAGATGTGCAGATAATTGGACGGTACTTTGACGATCCTTTCTTTGGGATTGGTCTGATCCGGGCCGACCTCCAACAATCGGGGATCGTTTCAAATGACAAACAGGTACTGAACAATTCAGCAACGGGTGCCATAAGCTGGTCGGCGTAGGCTTTCAACAAATAAGGTGCTAATCCATCGGGACCATGAGCTTTATTCGCCTTGATTCTCCTCAAAACATGGAGGACCTCGTCCGGAGAAACAGGGTTTAATGCCTCATGGATAGGAAAAGGAGATGGGAGGGAACTAGATGCAAGTATGGAAGCAAAAAGGGAACCATTAAAATTGTATGGTTTCACGCGATTTCTTGTCTCGTCTTCACTAAGGTATCAGAAGTAAGTCTTTGGATCGATATTCTCTGATACTGGTAAAGTCTAGTGGACAGGAGTAAAACGCACAATCTCGAAAACGAATGATATTCAGATGCAAATTTGAGGGTGTTATGTCTACAACGAAGTAGTTGCATGTTGATTGTCCAACATTTTCACCTCAGACTAATTTATCCCAACTGTAATCAAGAATTTCGGAATGTTTTAAGGGACTATTCCGTCCCCATNCTGACGAAGTTGTAGACCACCGATCCAATTGTTTACCTCCCCTCCCTTGAAACACACACTCGGGGTGTGAGTTTAAACCCTGACAAATTTGTTCGGTGGTACTATACTTTTTTCCGGCTTTTTCCTTTCCTATCGAGCACACAGTTATCAGTGACAATTTTCATCCTCTACAGTGCGACGTGGTTTGGAGATAACAATCCGTATTGGTCACCCACATCTACAACCCGGTAGGTCAAACGTTATTTGGAGTTCGGAAGCGCAAACAGTCACAATTTTTCCAAATCAGTCAGTAAATGTTTACTTTCCTGTACCAGGCTGTGTATCCCCTTCCGCACCCCTTGCAGTTTAGCTTCGTCATACACAACTTTAAAACCCTAACTAACAGCTTTAGTCGCTTTTATTCGGTTAGTACACTATCCGTTTCTCAGCTACATGCAAATAGGAGTTTCGTGGCACAGAAAATATCCTGTGCCCTTATAAGCACGCGTACTCATATTGTACAAATTTGTTTAACAACAAGTAGTATATGAATAACTTGTTCGCGATATCGCGTTAAAACTGCCCTTGCTGTTCCCCAAAAACAGTTTGTAAAAGCTCTGCAGCTACATTGGCACAGGCCCAACACAAAACTTCCAAGCCACCCATGACCCTCCCCGGGAACGTCCCTTTGTATGTAATCTCACTCCTCCTGTCCTCATCCCTTTTCCCTCTCCTCTCTTCGTGGCTTCTCGATTCACTATTCGGAACTAATGATTAGACATATTTTTCGCTTCTTGTAATTTTTCTAACCGGATCTCTCCCGTTCAACCGACACGCATTCATCTTGACATTGCACATCTGTCCAAATCGAAAACGAGTTTGTTTATCCCGTTGGTATTGCGCTGTCAATGTCATGATGAGAATCTTCAAAGTAGTTTTCACACGTGCTCCAAATCAACCAATAGAAGGCGCATGAACCACACACACACACACACACCTTCCCAGTTGTGGCACGGGTCACCGACGCAATTGGACATCGAGGTGTATTGGGCACCTTGGACGTTTGACCCCGTCCGAATGGCATATGATCTGATGAACTGGACACCGGCTCTCAATAGACTGCAGTTTTCACACATTGCCCTACTCCCTTGCGGGTC
>UZAN01043833.1:0-13836 GCA_900618425.1 Echinostoma caproni
TTCTGGCCTCTACCCGTTGACTTTTCAGGCATGACTGGATCTACGGCTGTGAAAAGCCATCCTGTGTAGCTCGCAGGGTCATGGAGGCACGCAAGCCATCACACTACGTCAAGGTGCAGTCTCGTCACTTCACAAATGAACAGTGTATCAGACCAGAAGGCAGTAGTAGCAGTAGCAGTAGTAGGCAGCAGTACCCCAGGATTAAGACACGGTAGACAGCAATCCGAACTCGACTAATGCATGCAAAGGAGCAGTGGATAATTTAATTTGTTAGGGGAAAGGAAGTTCGGCACATACCGTGGAGAAGAAAAGTGATTTACATTGCTCCTGAGAACCAACCAACGTCGAAACAGCTGTACAACAGATGCCAGACAGCTTCTCATTTTATGCTTTGATTATTTTTTAATAGGCCCAATGGTTTCATCAACTGCAACGGAGATAAAAAATTATCGAACGGTTATAAGAACCGGAAAAACCCCGGGACTTGAACTAGTGAACTATATAGGGCCCTCAATAGGATAGGACAGAGATGGTACAGAACTGGAATACATCGAAACTAAACACCATCAACGAAATATATACTTCGAGCTCATTCCGAATGAATGGGTGCAGACAGTTTTACCAGTGAGATTCAGAGTCTGGGTGAACACTTGGAAAACGTGGGCCAATTAACCTTAATTGATTTCTTTGTGGAATCAGGTGTTTTTTGTTCTCAGAACGTCTGATCACTACTGAAAAAGACATAATTGATGGGTGTGGTACGATGGTACTCTGTCTAACAATATTTCATTTCAATGAATGATTCCACTTTCATTTAATGTCACGTCACAAGTTGCACAACCAACAGTAACCGTGGAAGCTGCAGAACTTTTTATAACAACTAACATGATGGAATGGAAAGAAGAAAGGGTGATCTTTGTAGTTGTGGGGATATACTGTTCGGTTATGGTGACCGGCCAGCAAATCAGTAGGAATTGAAGTAGCGCACCGCATAAGGCCTAACTGTCTGTGCTCGTTATTGAAATTGTGATTATAACTTTGTAAGAGTGAAGTGTCAAAAGTGTACACATTAGAAAGGAAAACAGTTCGATCCCGAGACCTTAGTCTACGAAAACCTGCTCTTTGTTAAACGGAATACCTGTTAAACAGAGAGTACCCTAGAGTGGTGATATATGTTTCTGCGTGACGGAACACAGTGGTATTGGGATGAAGTTGGGATGTAACCCGGTGGATGATGAAAACCGAAGCGAGTGCCCACCAAATGTTCAATATCGATCGGTGGTCTGTTGAAATTCGATGCAATCAACCACCCAGTACGATTAAACCATAGGATCTGAGGATACTCTCGGGAATGTGATTTGCTTTTTATTTCTGATCTTTTGGTTTTGTTACACCACCCAGATAAATAACCAGAACAGACCTTATGAATTCGCTACTGCGTTCAACTAATGTATAGATATTTGATTACACTTAGAATTTCACCTCCGAAAGCCTCAGTATGGATGAGGGTGAATGTCACCGGTTGTGGCCTATTACCCTTCCTTTGCATGCTCCTCTGAACACTTTTGTACTCTGTTTTGTTAGGCACAGTCTGGACTCAGTCGCACACACACATATACATAATGTTGACCCTTTAACAAAGTCTGGTTAGATGGAGAGTGCAATTACATTTGATACTAACTTATTCGAAAATGATACAGAGATGAGTAAAGACGTTTTCAGAGACACGTAGGAGAATCAGTATATTTAGTGGGTGGTAGACTAATTCTTAAACAAAAAATTGTAAGTTAGTAGCGGTAAATCTAGAGCAGGTGTGTTCCTTGATAAGGATGCTCACAGATACACACGGCCCATCGACACCTGCCCCACTGAGCATGGTATAGCCGATTCAAAACATTGACTAAAATACCTGTCAGGTAAGCTATTTCTTTTCAAGTCTGTGAAATAAAAAGATCAAGTGTGCTAGCTTATCGGCTTAAATGTTAGAGGACCACAAAGGACACGAAACACACACGATCTAAATTATAGTTCAATGCAAAGCAAACGCCGAATAGACCTCGCGGATTACAGAATAGATTTTACATGCTGCTCCACTGACCCAGGAAACCCTTAAACAAGAGTAAAGAAGAAAATAAACCAGTTTCATAGACCACAGTGCGGCAATAGAAGGTTTCTGATCAGGCAATCTTGCCATTCGTACGAATAAGGACGAAGAGTAGGTACAGATGTGCGTTGCCAAGTTAGTAAACCTTCATCAGATAATACCATGCATGTTCCAATTTGAACTTGGGCATTTCGCTACCCGAAGCTCCGAGGTTGACGTTCCCGATCTCTATGAATATCTAGTTTCGTATACCGTTCATCAGACTGATATTTGTATCAAGAAAAACCCACAAACAGTCGAAGAGTACGCATTTTTGATTCAGAGCTCTCATTTCAATCACAAAAACAAACGGGAAGGCCGACGACAGACTCACCGATACGAATTGTGTATTTTCCGGTGGCTGTTTCTTGTTCCCCCAAATAATTCATGCATCGGTCTAAAATGTACTGTCCTTCGCGACGTCGGTCCAGGTTTGTGGATTCTAACAGGGTTATCGCTTGAGCTAAACTTCGCCGATCCCCCTGGAATAGACGCTCGGTCATTTTCTTGACTGTGTCTGGTATGGTAGATTCATCTATACCGCTTGAGGAAGGTCTGCATGTGGTACGCACACCACATGAATTAACCAAGAACACCGGAGTACTGGGATTACGCAGGAGACAATTAGAAATAGTCCTAGGTGTGCTGAGCAACGGGGAACGGAACAAACAGAGTGAACCGGGGCGGGCAATCTGGCGTAACGCGCTGAACGACATCCTCAGGATAAAATGCTGCAAAAGATAAGTTTCGAAAAGTCAATATGTAAGTACAGATGTCTTGAAATAGTGCGTGTATACCGAGTAACCAGTCTCCGGTAATGGGATGACATCAAACAGGAATAGGGTGATGGGAAAACAAACCAAATAATGTACCAGTTATATTGGACAATGACGAAGTAACGAAACAAAACGAAACGGGATATAGTTACTCATTTTAATAAGCGTCTTGAGGATCCACGCGCACGCAAGCACATAACACAAAGATACTCGAGGTTGGTGAAAATGACCGGGCACATTTGCCCAAGGCGAGCCAAACAGGCTGATAGGGTTTAGTGGAATATCAAAAATAAGAATACGGTAGCAACTTAGTTTGCATTAGGAAGGGGGTAAAGTGGAATGAGGAAAGCGGTATGCTTCGTTTGTGAAGAAATAAAAAGGGGACAGAAACGATTCGGCCGTGCTTGCTTGGTTAATCGATATGTGTCAAATGGATGCAAACAGCTATGCCAAAATGGTGGGGTAAGAAGTGAGGGTTCGTTCTTGTGAGTGGCCATTAAGTAATGTGCAGCACAACGTACAGTCAGGGGTGCGAGACAATGGGCATGCAACGACGTGGATAAATGGTTTTAATGGGAGCAAGCCGCTCAGTTTATCATTACTTTGTGTGCAAGATGAATGGATTGAACTGCAGCCCAACAAGGTGCAAATGACCAGCATGATAATATATATATTATATATTTCACACACGTCTGACGCCAGCATGATAGTAAAATGAAGATAATCGATTCAAGTTTTATGGATTGGATAATCTTGTCAGTATTTCCCAATTAACAACCCCCACCCTCTAATGATTGAGACAAACATAAAAAGGACCCGAAACATTCCAACCGAATTTTTCGTTAAGGAATTATTCATTGAAGTACTCTCGAATAGGCCAATACAATAGCATAAGGATGCCGATGTGGCCAAGATGTATACGATTCTAATAAGAACCCGTTCCGGTTGGTGGAAAATCGGCTTTCTGGTAGACAGATGCGAAGGAACGATGTTGAAATCGAACAAAAGACAAACATCCTTCACAGATATTTCTTTGATTTCAATGCGAACCACTTGCCAGAGGGGAAGAAGAATTCCCTATGAAATTATCTCACATTAGATAGCTTGAATGTGAATGGTATATGTTCAAAATGTTATAGAATAGCTACAACCTGTCTGAGAGATATGAGTTACGATCACTTATGGTAATAAACCATAATTTGCTTCTACTTAAAATTTGCGATTTGCTTTTTCTCATATGTCAACCGCCATAGAGTTAGCCCTGCAACTCTGTGGGAGGAAGATTGGCATTTTTTTGAAAAGCTGCTGCTAGTAATAAATCCATTATTAGGGTGATCACGATAAAATCAATTCATCCTTTCGGGTTACGAGATACATGACCAGCATTTTAATACCACTGTCTTAGTGTTCTGAAGTCCGCACCATAAATCAGGTGCAAAAGGCGCCGCATGTTCACAGTCACCTGAATGAGTTCCGCCAACTAAAAACAGCCGAGTTCCAAGGAAACACATTTCTTCTGATGATAGTTGTAGAATGATAGATTTATTTGGTATCCACGCATTACCGACTGTTGTTCAATCACCACGATCATTATCCAAAGTTTGATGTGAGTGAAGAAATTCAATTGCATTATATCAATTGAACATGGAAAGGGTTCGAAACCAAGAACCGGATGCCCGGCACAAGGAGGCCATATAAACGCATCGTTTATGTATACACCTGGTTGTAACCATCGATCAAATTATGTGCCACCGCCCCAGCCCTGCTGTTCACACGTTTCGCTCAGTCAATCAACCACAGTGATGCAACGCGGCGTTTTCCACCGTTTCAGATTTGAACGTGACGGTGGTCAGTTGGGGGTATGGGACACTTGATAGAATGTGTGGAAGCTGTAATTCGCCTTTGTTACCTGCATTGAACACTTTGAAGAACTGGAGTTTTAGGAATTCGGCTGCTTCAGCATTAGTAGTGAAAACGCGTCCTGCATGCCTTAGTACCGGTATTCCATATTTCACTTTTCTGGTAGCATTGATATGCTGATACAGTAGCTTTGGATTGGCAATAAATTTATGTGCCAGAGTTTCTTGAAACTTTCGTTTATCCTCTCGCACTAATTTTACACAAAGGTTTCTCAACAATATATAGTTATCCGAAGTGTCGGCGGTCAGAAATCTGAACTCTCGCCAAGAGAAATTCCTCTATGACATCCATTTCTGGGTTCGACTCCGGATAGATGATAATCGTGTAGGCAACGCACCGACAGACTTGGTTTTTGTGGCGACCGTTATGAGTTCTGTTAGTGTTTCAATGAATCTTTTCCAGGACTGCAGTGGATCTAGCGGCTATTCTGGTTGTGTCCATTGCTTGACAGTAACAAGGCTCAGTGTTTCATTGTGGTCAATAACGGTGCGTGTGTTGGTTTTCAGGCACATTTCTATTGAGGCCTGGTAAATGTAATCGAAAAGCAGAACTGCATGGTAGCTTCGTCCTAATGGAGACGTTATTACGACCGATTCGACCATAAGCTCCTCGCTTGTCAATACCAAGTTCAATGTTAATGGTTGGTGGCCTGTTCCAAACCTGGTGGGATTCTTCAAGTGATTATACATCGGATGTGAGTCTATAAAATGTGATAAGTTTCGCTCGAAAGGGTGGTGACAGTTCTGGCTTTTTATAAAATTGGGACAATTGAAGTCCCTCGTTATGAGAACATGAGTACACTTTACTGAGGCAGCGTTTCTCATAGTCTGCAAGAGTGCCTCGTTAGGTAAGTCTGAGGCTGCAGGAGGGCGGTAGACTACACCGATCAAACAATTGTTATCTTTGGACAGCCTCATTGTGCACCAAAGTGTGTGAAGAGATCGAGTGGTTCACATCGAAGGTTTCTGCGGAAATATAGCAGCACACCGCCACCTGGTGTAGAACGATCACGCCTCAGCAGCGACAATCCGGGTAGGTGCAATTCCGAATCGAGAATATCGGCAGTCAACCAAGTTTCGGTAATGGCAACAAGATCCCACTGACCAGTTTGTAAGCACATTTGAATTTCACGGAGTTTTTAGGGAGGCTTGTGCCTTGGTGAAAAAACAAGCTTGGGAGCGTCTACTTAGGAATCCGCCGGGTTTCGAATCGTTATTCATGCCGACCACTCTGCGGTCGACCAGCAGAAGTTTTTTGGGGAATCGGTTCTGCTACTCTAAGCTCCCGAAGAGAGGGAAGTGGAGTTTGGTTTTCTAACTGCGAACATCGTGTTACCTCACTATTCAACAGTGGTCTGAGGCGTAATTCTGGTGGTTCTCTTCTTCTGTTTTGATACCATGCCTGCAAGGCTGATGTGACCCTTTCCGGGGTACTGAGGGTTAATTTCATAACCCTTGGGCCGTTTCCACGGTAGTTTGCTAAACACGGAGGTTGACTGACTGAGGTAGTGAAAATATTATGGCATACAATCAACTCTTGAATAAACCTCCACTCTTTACAATCGTTTTGGTAACATGTGGACTCGTCTGGATCGTTTAATTTCGGGACTCCGTGAATCAATGCAACTCGTTTATTTTCCGACCCGCGTGCATCTACTGGGTTCGGGCGATGGCGCACACATTGGGTCCACGGTCGATCAAGAAGTATTCTTATACAACTCGAAACTTTGCCAAGAAGGTGTCTAGAAAGAAGAACGTTCTCGACGTCTTTCTCATCCTTCAAAGTAACGCGAAGTAGTTTGGGTTCCCCGGCGTAAGTGCAATTCAAATAACGAAAGCGTTCCATATTATCATCTGGAAGATTCTGTGGACAGTTGTGCTCCAGCGAAAAATTGGAGATAATGTTTTAAAAGGAAATTATTTATAAATCCATCCTAAACTTCGAGTAGTTAAAGATATACGGATTCGTACGATACATTATCGAGGTGCATGATATGGCATTTTGAAAAGAAGGCTTTAAAGATGGCCACGGGAAGGGATTGAACGATTCAGCGTGGCTAGCATTTTGTACTTACCTAAGTTTCGTCTCCCGCGAATATAACACATTTTCTTTATCAAAAGAAACAAAGAAAAACCGCGTTTTCATCAATCCTGAACATCAAAAGCAATTTCATCAGTTTGCCATTCACTGGAATATATGATGATTAAAAAGCCAATCCAGACAACAAAACGGTCATTTGTTACCGTATATGCTACGCAGTTAGTGAGCAAAAATAAGAGATCGACAGGTTGTACAGAGGCGAACTTTAAGATCCAAATTCATTCATGCACTTCTATCGGATCCGATAAGGACAGAAGTGAACCGAACAAGCCTATTCTACAAACTGAGCTGTTTCCAAATGCGGGATGTTAAATGAGTTATTTAATGGTCTTGGGTATTTGGTAGAATAATATGGCAGTGAACTGGCACTCGATGATGACATTTTGTACCTCTTGAGTATCGATTACCAGTTACAACCTGAAAACCGGGAGCCACAGGTTCAGAGTGAAGCTGATGAAACCGACGAGACTGGTCAATTACACAGCTCAAATCCACCGGGTATATATTTATTTAACATGTACCCAATTACATAGAATTGGCAAATGTACTACAACATACGAAGAAAAAATGTAGATAAAGCACAACTCATCTTTGCGAGCTTGTTGCGGGCCACAGACCCGGATTCGATCCCCAGTTGGGGCGATTGATTCGCACTGCTGATGAGACCCAACCAGGTGGAAACAGCTGTCCAGTGCTTCCTAGCTTTTCAATTCACGCTTCATCAACTATATACACGACGAATTCACCTTTAAAATTGGTTTTCAGTTTACTGTTTTCACTTATTTTCTACTTGGTTGTTGCTAATTTTGAACATATGTGATTTTAGTCAGCAATGTAAAATGAACTGAGCATTAAATGCAGAAACCGTGCAATGTGTACGAACGTAGTATATTTGCTTAGAACCATCTGACGAATTATTCTCGGTCATCTCTATAATTCACAAATGTTTCTCTTGTTTGGTAGCATTCTTTTGCCCATTAGCTCAAAATCCATCTAAGTCTCGGTAAATTTGCTGGGCGTAAAATGGATTATTGGCTGAATTATGAGTTTGTTTGGAGGAATCCCGTTCCCCATTACGCCACAAAATCTTCAAAAAGTGTACGGTGAAACTACCAACATTTCTTCATTTATACATTCGTTCTCCATGTTCTCTGATTTCCCTATTTTTATCTAATCTTTCTGAACCCCTCCATAACTTCGTTATCATTGTATTGCATTGGCACCATGCTTGTTCTGAAGCCGGTGTAAAATATACGTACAGCTTTTCTCCAGCTGCCCATTTAATACCAACATTTGGGAGATTACTTAGTGCGTTTTCCGGTATTTCGCCTATGACGAAATTGGATAGGAAAAACGAAATGCGGCACCCTTGGCGAGCACCGCTCCTGGTTTTGAACGATTTGTTCAGTCCACTGTAGACCTCGGCGTTAGAAGAAGTATGCAAGTACAGTGGTCGCACTAGGTTTATATACTTACGCGGCATTTATTGGCGAAGCAGTGCACCCATCAGGGATTTACCGAAACAAAGGCTCCTTTCATGTCAAGAAACACATTGCTGATCGACGATGTGTGTGGCGCCATTCAAGGACTTGACGCAGGGTGAAGATTTGGTCGATGCAGCCCGGACCTAGCCACAATCACGCTTGCTGTCCACGAATATTCATCTTCGGCAGAGGTGCAAGACGGTGAAGTATCACAGAAATTAACACTTATTGTGATCGTAACTAAACCTATCGACTCAATCGACCGCTCTAAACTCTGGCGCTGCCTTTTTCTGAAAGGTGTGCCCGAGAAGTTAATCTCAATAGTACGATTGCTTTGTACTAATAGCCGAAGCCCAATCCGAGCTTACGGCACTTTTTCGCCCGAGTTCACCACGGAAAGTGCTGTTCGTCAGGGTTGCCCTCCTTCTTCTTTTCTATTCAACTTTGTTATAGATTGGATTATGGAAACAGCCCTATCCTCGTGCGAGCATTGCGGCATCGATTTACACCCAAGTCGCAGACGACATTATGCAGCTAAGTGAAGACTCAGGTATGCTGCAAGCTTTTCTGGATAGTTTGAGTGCCAGTGTAGCCATATTCGGGATGCGTTTTGCACCTTCAAAGTGTAAAATGTTACTACAAGATTGGGTTGGTCCAGCACACAGTCTCACTCTAACTGAGGAAGTAGTAGAGGAAGTAGACAAATATTGCTATCTAGGCAGCTATATCTCACCCGGCGGACGCATCACAGATGAAGTGTCGGCGCGCATACAGAAGACTCGGTCGGCATTTGCCAACTTTAGACATTTGTGGCGCCGTCGCGACACCCGGCTGTCTGTGAAGGGTCAAGTGTATGCCGCGACATTTCGGACAGTGCTGCTATAGGGTGCAGCAATTTGGCCATTAAGAAAACAGGATAAAGATGGACTGTCAGGTGTTTGAACACCGCTGTCTACGCAGCATTGCACGAATCTGGTGGGGTAGCCGGATGAGCACTGCTGAGGTTAGGGGCAGAGTTTTGGGTATCCGCAGTCCCCCACTAGAGCAAGGGATCGACCACCACAGACTACGTTAGTTGGAGCATGTGTTACGCACGTCACCAGATAGGTTACCACGGCGAGCGATGTTCACCGAAGCAGATACCGAGTGGTGGTCAAACTAAGACCTGGCACGGGGGTATGAAAACCCTAAACGGAAGACTGGGTCACATAGGTCCTGTTAGGCTCCCTCGATTGGGACCTTGGGATGACCGTAAACGATGGTTAGCTACACTGAGTGATATGGCTGGGTGTCGGAAACAGTGGCGTTCGTGCATCTTCTCAATTTCTCCGCAACATTAGACCACTGAACTCCATTTTCTGTTCGACTCCACTTTCAACTTACCTTTCTCCTATTCTTCATCCAAATGGGTGGCCAAAAGACAACAACCGAAACCGGCGCACGAATATGCGTGTTTTATGGTTGTTCAAATTGAACTGAGCCCACTGAACTGTTTACCATAATACTCGTTGTATCGACCATATCGTTGTTCCTGGTTGTGAACATTCTGTCCACTTATATTGCAAATAGCTTCACTGATCACTATGCGTCGAACTACGGTGTTGTGTATCAGAGACACACTTCGACCATACTGAGGCTTTCGAAGGCAACCTACGAGAAAGTTATCCACCATGCTGTATCACAACCGACCACGGAAAAATCAGACAAGAAACCAACAGTAGTGGATATTGACTGAGCACACAAAGTTGTAATTTTTATGTCATCTAAGAGGGGCTGTAGCAAATGTCTTCGTTTTAGCATTACGCACAAGTTTGTCTGTCATATCAGCTCAACTGCTATTGTAAGTTAAACTATGCAACCAGTACATGCTCTAAACATGTTGACGACCAAAGCCAAAGAGAGCAGAAGCGAGTGAACTCAGAAAAGTTCATCACAGAAGTTATGGTCGTGGTTGGCGGGATTCAGAGCAAAAAAGCTAAGCAAAGAGAACACCGAAAACGTATCATGGACATAACAAAAGAAGAGAAACGGTAGATCATAGATTGAACAGAGTTGGCATAAAAAGACGTGTGACCAACAAGTTGTACTCTTAACAACCATCCATAGTTACACAGGGTAGTATTGTTTATTGTTATTCCAAAACAGCATTAAAGTAAATCAGCTGATGCACATTCCCCAACCACTGAACACCTTTTCGTAAACCTCGGGAATAACACAAGACGATGGAACATTTCAAATAATCCGTAAACGGAGCAAGAAAGATGAGATTTATATTACACCGCGGTGATATTTACCTTTTTTCTAATCGCTACACAGACAATGGCAGTCATCTGTTTAAAAACATGTGTAAGAAGTATCAGATCTCGGTCTTGTATGCCGAATGCTGGTCTCCCTGAGTTCTAATACAACGGGACGGGGTGATGATGCGCCGAAGGTCACATTATGACGAGAGACAGGTTTACTGAAGCAATATAACAAGTTAGTTGCGTGAACCAAACACAGTCAGGTATAGTGACCATTTTTACTTCACATTTAGGCAAGATCGGTGTGCCAATTAGCGAAACCTGGCTGTGGTGATTCAGTTGTCTTGAATGACAGTTTCAGCCGTTGACATCTTTCTGTTTACCTGGAATACAGAAGCACTGTGCTTGTTTGCTGATAGGACTCAATTTGTCCGTCGCGAGGTGCTTTTGGCTAAGTCAATGGTGACTTTGGTTATTTCACGTTGATTGATTTGCGATACCGAGTCAATTAATCTAGCCATACTGTGCGGTGGCGACCTCCTCTAACGGCCACCAATCTGAACAATAAAATCAACTTGGTCAAAATGCTGTAGCATACACTGGATTTTTGACAGAAAAATACTAGGTCATCACATTGGAGAAAATCTTTGACATCGGTCAGGTTTAACCCGTGTCGAATAAATACGGGATCAAATCAAACTATCGTTTGCTTAGTCAACTTTCTGTCAAGTACCGTATGTTACAAAGTTCAGGCTTCTTAACCTGACACCACCGTCCAACTTTAGTGATAGGCAGCTTCGTTGTCATTTGGTTTAACACCGATCTATCCTAAACGCACTTCGTGCTTCGTCCCTATCAGTCCCAGGGATTATATTGCCGGTTATCATGAGTGAACGGTGTATCAGTGTCACTATGGGATTTCTACTACTCCGTTTCACATAATGGTGTGAATTAACAAAAACTGGGATCGTGGTCGAATCCACGAAAAGCTTGGGGAGTATGGCACAAACAGGTCTCCCCAATACGAATTGGTGTTCCACTTCGAGCGGGCGACTTAAGTCGTTGCAAAACCAGGTTCTATTTGTGGGGCAACAGCGTAGCATCGCCGGACCTATTTTACGGTGCGTTGAATTCGCGTGTCTGGTACTTTCTTCGGGTACTTGCGATTCTTTTTGTTACAGAGAAATCACTCGGCAAGCAAACATCCAGCACTTCCTCAAGCATCGTCACAGAACGTCCATGACCAATTAATTATTCAGAGTGAAGAAACGCGGACTTAATACGAGGTCAGTTACTCCAACACACCGTGATCTAGAGACGCGCCCGGTAGCATGCAGTTGCATCATCCTGGTGGGACGGAAGATGGAGACAAATACCCCCATTTTCACTACGAAAATGGGACAGAGAAACCGCTTCTCTTCTGAATCAAAAATTGCTTTTAAATAGATTTTGTCACAATCTTGTAAACAAATACCGGATCCAGGCCAGGTTACTAAATTTATGGAATGCAACTTCAATAACGTTCTGTAACGTTTGGCAACCGCGCCAGAAGTATTTTATCGTCAGTGTTGGTATCTCACTGGACAGTTTGGTTCGTGGCGTTTTATTTGCTTTGCCTTGCAGGTTTACCTTTAAACCCGACCTACGGAGGACCTGTCTACCAGAGTTTCCTCGTCGTTCCGTGTTCCATTCGTATCGTAGCGAGACGGCCGTTCGTCGACCGCAAAGCCTCCTATCGTCTTGAGTTTTGAGAATACGAGCCGAGGGGAATCCTGTTGCGCATTTCTGCTCACTCCGCTGCGCTGCGGGAGCCCGGAGTACATTCACATTACAGTTTCAGCCGCAAAGAAACCCCCATTGAGATGTAACGGATGACCCAGCGTGATCCCACGAAACGGGAACGGCACGAGGTCTGAGATTGAATCGCTTGTTTGTAGTGGAAATCTTCATGTAGTTGACAGGATATAAAATGTTAGCTTGAGTACATAAACAGTATTTTGAAGTTCGACTTCATGATCAGCATTCGCACGCAAAGCTACGCCTAACGACTCATCGTTCTTTGCATGTTATACAACAGCGCGTTGACTTCAAGGTACCCGAATGGCCGTCGTCCAAAAATGCGGCACTTTACTCGCTGGGGAGTTCGCGGTTCGTAAATTCACAACATACACGGTTTCCTAAAAGCTTCGAGGACTGATCGACTCACATTTCTCGGGCGGAGCCGTATAACGACAAAAATGATAATAACAAAAACAAAAATGATTTACGGATATAAAGCATAATACAGCCATTAAAGTGCCCGAATCACAAACAGATCTAATCGAAAACTAATGCAACTGGTTCATGATAAACTTTACATTCTCATATACAACTGCAAAGGTAAAGAAGCGATTGAATTTTTACGTTTGGTAATGAACAAAAACAACTGACGACCAATCACTGTGACCTTGGAGCGACATGCTCATCTCTTTTTAATACACCACTTCTTATCACGAGTTGTGCAGAAAGGAAGATGTTTCAATGTAAACAATTTTTCGCCTCTAAATGTGTGATATAGAAGACACGATTGCTCATAATTCAGCCAATAATCCATTTTACGCCCAGCAAATTTACCGAGACTTAGATGGATTTTGAGCTAATGGGCAAAAGAATGCTACCAAACAAGAGAAACATTTGTGAATTATAGAGATGACCGAGAATAATTCGTCAGATGGTTCTAAGCAAATATACTACGTTCGTACACATTGCACGGTTTCTGCATTTAATGCTCAGTTCATTTTACATTGCTGACTAAAATCACATATGTTCAAAATTAGCAACAACCAAGTAGAAAATAAGTGAAAACAGTAAACTGAAAACCAATTTTAAAGGTGAATTCGTCGTGTATATAGTTGATGAAGCGTGAATTGAAAAGCTAGGAAGCACTGGACAGCTGTTTCCACCTGGTTGGGTCTCATCAGCAGTGCGAATCAATCGTCCCAACTGGGGATCGAATCCGGGTCTGTGGCCCGCAACAAGCTCGCAAAGATCAGTTGTGCTATGTCGTGTAAATCGAAAATGAAACACGGTCTGATCAGCTGTCCGGCAGCTGAATGAGTAGCATGCTTGCGTTTAGCCCACGAGGTCCTGGGTTCGATCCCCAGTTGGATCGATGGATTCGCACTGCTGAT